>CM037852.1:225314819-225342781 GCA_021234595.1 Delia radicum | reverse complement strand
TCTCATGAGTTACGTGCACTGACAGCTAGTGTCAAAGAGTTTCAGATCCATGTAATATACGCTTTAAAACATTTTTTTTTTAAATTTGACACATAAAATAAATCAATAAATAAACCTCGGAGAAAACTTACAAACTTGACGATCTGGCTACGCTTGCCTCAGCGCGTGGTTTGTGAAAATTTTTCGCTTGGTTTTAATTTTGTATAAATTGTTAAATTGATTGACAAATTCGTCTGTAATAATTCCAATCGATCATTGAAATCTTTTATATTTATATATAAACTCCTTTTGTGCTAAGGATATACGATCTTGACTGAATACTTGGCTATTTTGATAACATCATGAGTGGTGGATCAGACGGGGTGCTGCCCCGTCGGGGTCCGGATGATCCGGGGGGATCGGAACCGCCGCCCAAGATTTTGCGTACAACTGATGACGATGATATGAGTACGAACACTGAATACAACGTAAATTTGAAAAATGCCGAAAATTTTGAACGCTTTGTGGAACTCCGGCTGAAGGCTGTTAGAACCAATAAGGCTCAACCAAATGCACTTAAGGAAAACAATAAACCGACTGATAATCAAAAGGATGCTGTGATAATGAATGACGGGGATGATACCTTACAATATACTGCAACCGGTATGCCAACCAATTACAATGATGATCATAAAGGACCATATGTGGTATATGTTGATACGAAGAAGACTGAACCAAGAACGCCTATTAATCAATTTAAGCTCACAAAAAAACTCATAGACCTTAAGATCGAGGACGTTAACAACGTACTCAAGGTAGGCTATAGTAGATGCAAAATTTTTTTTTAAAACACGCAATGCCGCAAATAACTTTGTAAACAACCCTCATTTGGAGAATGCGGGTTACACTGCTAATATTTTTACGCATTTGTTAACTAAAACTGGTATAATATTTAACATCCCAGAGGACATTACCATGAGGGAACTTTTTTATTTTATCGAATCACCAGTACCCATAGTTAAACTTGTAAGAATGACGAAAAAAAAAAGGCACTATACAAAGACAACCAACAATGAAAGTTAAGGTGGTTTTAAAGGTTTACAGATCCCTAAGGAAATGGACTTTGCTTATGCAAAGGTAACTATTAAACCCTTCATTCCATTTGGCCAATGTTACAATTGCTACAGATTCAACCACATAGCTGAAAACTGCAAACAGAAGGAGCAAACTTGTAAACTTGTTTTTTCTAGACACGGCACAGAATTTAAATGTAACCCTACGATGTTTAAAATGCAGTAATTGCAATAACCCTCATCCTCCGACTGACCGAAACTGCCCCGCACGTGAAAAAAGCCCTTAGTTTAAAGAGATTAATGGTCTTGGAAAACCTTAGTTTAAAAGAAGCTAGAGCGAAGTATGCTGGATTATTGGTGGTAATCGATTTGAAATTCTTGGTGAGGATGGAATTGAGGAAAGTTTTCCCCAGTTTATCAACTAAACCAGATCGCTTTATTAATAATTCAAATGAAGCAGCCAGACACATTCATAAAATGCACTCGTATGCTAAAGTTTGTCAAAATTAATCCTAATAGGCAAAAGAGAAGAGGCTAATGCACGCAAAGTATGGAACAATGGCGTGAACTCGCCAAAGATTTTAATAGAACTTATGAAGGTCAGAGGAACACGGAAAATCCGCACATTGTATCAGATGTGGAGAAAATGATTTCTAATTTGAAAAACATGATTAACTCCTCTTGAGTTCATGGTTGAATGACACAATGACGGAAACTGATAGAAACTTTCTAAGTGAAATTGGTAGATCCATTGACAGAGCATTGATAACTAAAGACAGAGACAATATAGTAGCATTTTCCCGGTAGTGCTACAAACAATATCCGATAATTTAAAATGGAACTGTTACTACACAACATACAAATTTTAAAACACCCAGGCAATAAGGAATCACTTAAATTTTATTTGAATAATTACGATATTGATATCGCGATATTATAACTTGGGCGAATAATAATAAATGCACTGGCTTTTTCAAATTATGTTTGTGTTGGTAAACATAGAAATGTTTATGGCGGTGTAGGCATCTACATAAAAAAGCCAATTAAATTTTCCTTGAATGAAATTAATACAGATGAAGTGGTCTCGACCACTACAACTAATCTCGTAATGAACGTCAATATCCAAAGAGCCAAGTATCCGGTCTTAGGTCGGTATAAGTACACCTTTGATTTTTTCAAAAATGAGAATTATAACAGTTACCGTATGATCACGGACTTCCGAGAGTTTATTAAGGTTAAACTATAAACGGAATACGTGTTGAAATTTTGATGGCGCTATATCCCACGGGACAAGCCAAGTAAATCTCTTATCCTTCGCAGGCCAAAGGAGGATAGAGTAATCACAAATCAAGAAAAAAAAAAAAAAAAACTTACAAACAACATGTCAGAATTTTGAACCAAATATGTGACTGAAAATTTTTGATTTCTACTAAAAAGGTTTTATGGAAAATAAGAGATTTTTTTACATGACACGACAAATTAACTTGAGGATGACACACGCGTAAGAGATTTTGGCGAAAGACTTATAATAACGCTTTTTAAAGTATTACAGCCTCCCAATGAGAATCTGAAGCAAAAAACTATCGAATCGATGTTATGCAACATATGTTGTATAATGTTATATTTTGTATGTTATATGTTGTATACATACCATTATGTTGTATAAAAAAAAAAAATCTAGTATGAAGTATGAATAAAGTACAAATGTGTCCAAATCAAATCCAAAAAGAAGGTGATACCCCCACTTGCTTACATATCTTATTGCCAAATTTAGTAACTGCAATACCAAACACATTCTAACGATAAGAGTCAAAAACTGCAATACCAAACACATTCTAACGATAAGATCAATTCTTTAAATTAAACCAGAAGCATGAACTCAATAACAATGTAATTATTTACTTAAAAGAAAATAACAATGTTATTAACCTATGTATACATATGTATAACTTTTTGTAATCAAGAAGTAATCATATACATTTTCTTAATAAAAGGACGTTATTGGAAGTAGTTCCTCTTTTTGAAAGAAGTTATACAATTTTAAAGATTCCTATCTTATATATTTTTTAAATAAATTTTTATTTTGCAGGATAATACTACTTAAAACAGAAATAGCATGTTGCCAAAATATTGTTAAAATGTGGTTAGGTATAAATTAGGAATGCGCACGTGAGTAGAAAATTGTGAGTGAAATTGGAAATTACTGCGTGATCGTTAGTGAGTGTAAAAAATGTTCGAGGGTAATTGTGCGTGAGTCATATATTTTTTTTTTTAATTCAAATTTTGAATTGTTCTTTTTGTGAAAATTTATATTTTCGTGGTTTATAGCTCCAAAATTATCATAACAATTCGATGTTTCACTTTTTAGGATTTTATTTTATCCGGATGAGGTTTGATCGTTATATTTGGGTGACTCAGGAGAATCACGTGTGGGTAAAATTTGAATTTACTCAAGTGAGCGGAGTTAGTGGAAAAATATCCTGAGTGAGTGTTCGTGATAACGATTTTCCGTCGTTAGTACGCATAATTGTGAGTCAAAATTCAGTCACGTGCTCTTCTCTGACGCGGTTAATTAATAGCACTTTGGTAAAATATTTTTTTTTAAATCAGATATTATAGTCAAAATAATTTCTTTTTTATGTATGAAAATTTTTATATACTGAATAAAAAATTAGAATTAGTTTTAATTAAAATTAGTTTTAATTAAAATTTAATATACAAATTTTCGATTTGAATACGGATGTTTAGAATTTAAAATTTAGTAGTTTATTTTAATGTTTTAGTTGTACATGTAAGTTGTAAATGAAAGTACTTCTTAGTTTTTCTATGGAACTATTTAGTTTTTTTGTGTAAGTAGTTCGTAGTTTTACCATGGAACTATTTCTTTATTAAAAAATGTATGTAGTTCTTAAAAATATAAAGTAAATAGTTCTTTGATAAAAAAATAATCAATTCTATAGAATCAATGATTTTAGTCTCACACCCTGATAAAAGAATCGAGTAGGTAATCTAGCAAGGAATGCGTTCTGCTCAAAATGCTTGATTACAAACTAGAGTACTGCACAATTCAACATTTGCTGTTAAAAATGTCTATTTGCGTTTTGCCATGCACTGTTATGTCATGTCAACGCAAACGAGATGTTATGTCATGTTATGTCTACAGGAACATACTGTTGTAGCATGTCATTTACATTTAGCTAAGCTGTTGTGAGATGTTGTCTTTAATAACATCGATTTTTAAATGTTTAACTGCAGCAGGTTTTTTAATACTGTTTGAACCTGCCTTGTATGAAAATATTGAATCACTTATTATTTTTTATTCCTTATTTCTTAAGTAAATATTCTAACAATTAAAAAATTAAAAAAATGGAAACAATTAAAAGAAAACGAAAAAAAAAATTGAAAAATCGAAAATTTGTTTTAAAAAATGGAAACAATTAAAAGAAAACGAAAAAAAAAAATTGAAAAATCGAAAATTTGTTTTAAAAAACGCTATATTAAAAAAAAAATTAAAAAAAATAATTTAAAATTAAAAATATTTTTCAAAATTAATTTTTTTTTTAAAAACAAGAGAAAAATTTAAAAATCCAAAAATTTGTTTAAAGTCGGAACATTTTTTTAATATCGAAAACTTAAAAACTAAGCAAGATACAGCAAAATGGACAAATTTTTTTTTAACTTTTGGAAAAAAACTAAAAAAAAACACTATATTTCAACAGCTATTTTTTTGGTATTCTTAATATATTTTTTAATAACAAAAAATTTTAGTTTCCATCAATTATAATAAAAATGTATATTTCCAACATCCTAGTTAAAACACAGAGTCAAAATTTCAAAGATTCTCCAGTTATGATGTTTTGATGTATTAAGAGATACAATAAAATTGTCTAATTATTATTTTACTGTTAGCTGTAAAATTTCTTCAGTTGTTTTTTTTTTTTTTATTTTAAATAACTGTCCAAATAGTAGTTTTGTATTATTTCACACAAAAACAACCGTAATTACAGTTATAAACAACTACCACTGATTACTACATAAACAACTGTCATGTAGTAACTGTAAAACTTTTTGAGTGTAAGGTCTAGTTTAAATAATCAAATAAATGCTTATTTATTTGTTTTCCAAAAAATTATTGTAACACTTTTTTATGAAATGTATGAACGATTTTCTTTATCTATCTAAGAAGTTTTATTTAAATATATTTTTTTCTAAATGCTTAAAAAAAATCCTTGAAATTAATAACAATTATAGCTAATTATTTTGTGCGGGGATTTTAATATCGATCTATCACTTAACAATGCTAAATCAACACGTTTAATGGACGATGTTAGTTCGTGTGGATTAAGTATTATAAATTCGTGGCATACCCGTTTTTCACCCAACACAAAACCATCACTTTTAGATATTATGTGTTCTTCTAATGACTCCTCCACAATACACTATGATCAATTTTCTCTTGCTGGAGTTTCTGATCATGATTTGTTTGTATTATATATGCGATATTAACCTGAACAATCGTAGTTTGGATGAATATATCAATATACGCGATTTTAAAAGAATAAACGTTCAAAACTTAAGCATTGATGCGGCGAATACTATGTGGAATGATTGTTGGCAATTCGATAATGTAAATGATAAACTCAATTGGCTTACTAGAAACATTTTGTCACTTCATGAGAAACATGTACCGGTTAGAAAAATTAAAATTGTCTCTAAGCTTCCGTGGTTCAACAACGAGGTTAAATCTGCAATTAACTTACGTAATAAACTACATTCTTTATGGAAATCCAGACCGTCTGAAAACAATTGGGAAAACTTTCGTGTAGCTAGAAATAGAGTACACGTAGTCACAAAGAACATGAAAAGCTTATATTATCGGAATAAATTAAATGTTAATATTCCTACTAAGGAATTATGGAAAAACCTTGGACAAATAGGTATAAGGAAAAGTAGAACTGAATGTGACATCTGTCCTGAAATTATGAACGACTTCTTCCTTAATTCCACTAATAGAAATGACATCAGCTCTTATAATATTAACTCAAATCTCTTGTATCAAGGCAATTTATTTTATTTTGATCAAGTTACAGAGGAAGATGCAGGTAAAGCCATATCGGCAATTAAATCTTGTTCAATTGGATATGATGGCATTAATATAAAATTTATCAAACTTATACTTCCTTTTATACTACCAGCCTTAACACATACTTTTAACCATATCATAACAACGTCAAACTTTCCTTACATTTGGAAGGTTGCAAATATCATTCCCGTTGGAAAAAAGAATCAACCATCGAAACCTGAAGATTATAGACCTATAAGTATCTTACCATCCCTCTCTAAAGCTTTTGAGCGCTTACTTTCAAACCAAATTATTAAACACACATTATGCAACAAACTTCTTTCTGATAATCAGTCTGGTTATCGTTCTGGGAGAAGCTGTAGTACAGCATTGCTCAAGGTCTTGGAGGACATTCGACCTTCTTTTGATAGAGGAGACCTAACTGTTGTTGTGCTAATCGACTTTTCAAAGGCGTTTGATACCGTAAACCATAATGTTTTATTATTAAAACTTAGGGAATATTTCGGTTTTAGTAGAAGTGCTTCAGAGCTTATCAGTTCGTATCTGTTAGATCGATATCAAAGAGTTAGTTCAGATAATGCTTTCTCAACCCTCAAACCAGTTTTTTCTGGTGTCCCACAGGGTTCAATTCTTGGCCCTATATTATTTAGTTTATTTATAAATGATATTGTATACTGCTGTAAAAGTTCTAATATACACCTTTATGCTGATGATGCACAAATTTATCTTTCGAGACCAATAGGATTGATTGAGGACTTAGGATGTCGGTTAAATGAGGACCTAGGTGATATATTTCGTTGGTCTGTGAACAATAACCTTATGATTAATGCCTCGAAAACGCAAAGCCCTTCCAATTCATAAAGGCATTTGTAACGATATTTTACCGGAAATTATTTTGCAAGATAAGTTGATAAATTATGTTAGTAAAGTGAAAATCTTGGTTTTGTAATCAACACTGAGCTTAACTGCAAGGATCACATTAATTATACAATAATGAGAATGTATAATGTCCTCAGGAAACTTTGGCACTCTGCATCATATGTTCCTAATGATACTAAACTAAAATTGGTGAAAACCCCTCATTATACCCATCATGACTTATAGTGCTATCGTATTTGGTAACCTTGACTCAGTGTCTAATAATAAATTACAAATGGTTATCAACAATTGCGCTCGATATGTCTATAACAAAAGAAAATTTGATAGCATATCTCATTACTCCATACGAATTTTAGGAAGTAGATTGACATCTTATCTTAACATCCGTAATTTAATATTTTTGCACAAGATTATTTACAAGAAAGAACCTGATTATTTATATAAAAAACTTAATCTTGCTCGGTCTAGTCGTACGTGCAATATTAATATACCTGATTTCAACTATTTATCGTCCTCAAGAATGTTCTTCGTTAGTACTGTGAAATTGTGGAATTATTTACCTAACTCACTTAAATCCGATCCCCGTGAATTGGTTTTCAAAGCGGAGGTTTTAAAGCTTTATGAGTAGCAATTATTTTCTTTTTTTTAAAATTTCACTTTAATTGTTATTTTAACTTTTATTGTTATTGTATTTTAAGGTATATATATAATTTTAAAAATTGATATTATAATGTTTGAGGTGCCCTAAGAGACTCTAAGTCTTATTTGTACCAAAAGAAAAGAATAAATAAGAAAAATAAGAAAAATAAGAAAAAAAATATGTTTTCTTATTATTTTATTTGCAGTTATATAGTACATAATAAGACTACAAATGGTTACAATGTATTATTAACAACACATGCTGTATATGTCGCAGCGTTTAAAACATGTCGCATATAACTGTTAATGCCAACATTGTAATTTTTCCTGTTGATGACTGTTAAATCAATTTAAAAACTATGCATAGATTTATCTTCAATTAATTTAACAGTGTTCTCGTATGTTATTGTCAAACATGCATAAGCCGCATAACATAACATGACAATAACATTAATGTGGTCATGTCGACATGATTTATATGTCAACAGTTGCAGCTCTTTATTACAAACCCCCTTACCTTTTGGAATTTTTTTGCTGGGCTGTTTTTAATTACTACAATTTTCGTATTATTGAAAATTAAATAATTTTTCCCCAGGGTTCAAGTTTAAATTAAGAAAACGCTTTTTAAAAAAGCTAATAAAGAAATATAGAATATGGACTCGTATTTGAATTATTATCATTTTCATTGAACAATTAAAGGTCAAAAAAGCATAATTATTTTTAATAAAAATTATATCAAACTCGGAAAAAAAAGACAAAGTACGGTCTTAGTTTACTTCCCCTTTACATCTTGTTTTTAAATAAAACAAAACAAGTGTGCGAATAAAAAGGAAAAAACAAAAAAAGTGTATTGAATATCTACCAAAGGTAGACCTTGCACATAACAACAAGTATTCAATTTATTTTTGATCAATGGTGATAATCTTTAACTTCGAGCTCATATATTAGTTCTCATTTAGTGTGATAACAAGGTTATATGAATGTTTGATGTTTGCATGGGATTGGCACTTCTTTCAAAACGAGTTTCTGATGATGGGAACCTAGCAAATTCCCGAAATATATCTATTAACACATTCCTGAAAGTGGTCAATTAATAAATTTGAAAACAAAAACTCTATAGATTATTTGTTAGGACAATATCCTAATAAAGAAATATAGAATATGGCCTCGAACTTGAATAATTTTCTTTTTAAATTTATTTTCATCGGGATAAACATTAATTGCATTTATAGTAATTAAATGTGCTAAAGTCCCAAAACGTATTTAACAAATTGTGAAAAACAATCTGATCTTTTCATTGCACAGTTAAAGGTCGAAAAAACATATTTTTATTTTCAATAAAAAGTATATCAACTTAATTTTTAAGGATTTTATTTAATTTTTAGGTAGAGCCATTTTTCGGATGAAATTATATCAGATGAGATTCTATGTTGATCACTTGAGATAAGGTTATGCATGCCATTTTCGGATAAGCTAAGATATGAACTTTTTTCATCCGGTCCTTAATTATTTTTTTTAGTTTCTATGTATTTCAGTATATTTTTAATTAAAAATTTATCATTTTTTTTTTGTTATTTTCTTTTGTGTGTTTTTGGGTTTAGGGTCGCCCCAAATTCGTTCTGTGGCCGCATTTACCGGTTCCTTTTTTGTTTTGTTTTATTTTACCTTGTTTGTTAGCTTCTTTCAATTTTTTTAATTATAAGCATGGATGGTAATCGATTCGATGCGGTTTGTCGGTAGGTAACTCTATTTCTTTTATTTCGGTAACGGTATTTCAACGGTAACGATATTTGGTTTATTTCGGTACCGGTATTTTAAGGATAAAAGTTTTAGTTATTTCGGTAATGGCATGTTAAGGGTATTATTTTAGTTTTTCCGGTATTGGAATTTTAAGGATACCGGTAATATATTGATAACGGTAATATTGTGATATTTAAAGGGTAACGCGTATTTAAGAATAACGTTATTTCAATTATTTCGGTAACGGTATTTTAGAGATAACGATAGTCAGTTGAAAGGGGGTTATTGAATCTAAAGGGTATTTTAGCGGTATTGTCTGCCATCCCTGATTATAAGGTAATTGTTGAACAAATAAGTCGATAAAAAGTACAGTGAACATTAGGCCGGGTCGATTTGTAATGAGGCAAACAAATCGCTCAACGTTCAAGAAAAATCGTATTCTAGGGATCAAAATAAGAAACTTTGCCGAAGGAACCACGCCTCTAAAACGAATTCTGATGTCCCAACTTTTGACCCGTAGGGTCAAATTTTGAAAAATTCCACTTTGACCCATTTAGAGTGCCCCAAACGAGTTTCAACCCAATCGAATATAAGCTATGCATTCATCTGCTAGAGCGTCTTCCAGAGAAGAAATAGAGACCCTAATCTTGGAAAGACTCCTCCTACTTTTTGAAATATCTCAATGCCGAGATTTGTCCATTTGCTATAAAAACACGGTTTAAAAAGGCCCTCTTTCAACTTTAATTTTAACACCTTAACGGTCACCTAGAATGATGACTTTTGCATTAATCTGCTAGCGCGTCACCCGGAGAAGAAGTAGCTCTCATAATCTTGGAGATTCCTCCTAAATTCTGAAATATCAAAGTGGGATTTTTCAAAATTTGGACCTACGGGTCAAAAGTCGGGACATCAAAATTCGTTTTAGAGGTATGGTCCTTCGGAAAAGTTTCTTATTTTGATCCCTAGAATACGATTTTCCTTGAACGTTGAGCGATTTTTAAATCGACCCGCCCTAGTAAAAATTAAATTAAGTATAGACCCATGTGAAGTTTTTAGCGACACAATCTAAATTATTAAAATTTAATAATTTGATTGTTCATATTAGTTGATCTAAAGATTGTTAAATGAATGCAAATGTTGTTCGGTTTTAAGTTAATATAATCGAATCCCAAATAGAAATTGATAATTACTTTTTTACAACATATAGAGAAAAACTTGTGATGTTCCACTGTAAACGTCAGTGGGCAATCTGGCAACGCCAGTGTCACAGGAATGTATTTCGCTTAGAGTTGTATTTTTATGCAGGCTGAAGTGGGCTGCAGTCAAATTGAGGATCGCTATTGTGAATTGTCAAACATGGCCGAAATGAATTTTTCTTTCCGGTTTGGCAGCCAACAGGGCGTGACGTGTTTTTGACCACTGAAATTTAATTGGGTTTTTATGAGGTAATCCTCATTGTTTGGCTGAATCCACGGAGGTAAGTGGGGCAATAATATTAAAATGAAAATTTATTTTAATATTTGGGCACACAAATTTTTACCACAATTTTTTGCAGCGTGGAAAAAGAGTAGCTGGTAGCAGAGTTGGACAAATCGGGCCAGTACTACTCCATCGAGCGACATTCAACCCGGAGGTATACCAATATCGTAAGGCCAGGAGGCCCCACTCATGCATCGGTCGGTAGGACAACATCTAAGTGAGGACATCGGGTAGATTATGCCCACAAGGAAACTTGCGACAGCAACGGAAAAAAAACCCGCCGATGTCACAGAGGTCTCCCACCGCTTTGTCCGCAAAAGGCTGCCAATTTGGTAAGAATATACCAGAGAAGACCGGTCCGACAATATCTGCGGGTATATGAACGTGTTGTGTTTAGGCAAACACCCAAAAAGCCTGATACGACGGATTTTTATATTTTTTCTTCATCGGCATTGGCTGTCAACATTTTCTGTGCTGGTACCCAGGGTACTCTTGTTGGACGTGTGAGTACAAATTTGGTACTTTATTTTAAAGGGGTACCGACGTGAACATAATCAAGCGAAGTGTTGGCGACGGCGAAAGGCGAAAGACAACAATTACAACTCGGCGTTAAAAGGCAGATAAGTGGAAAAATTTAAAAGATTGGTATTTATACACTGGAACCCTGACAGACCGTGTTTTCCATTTCATTCAGACATGTCAGTTGGTTTAAAATTTTCAACCACGTTAAATATTGTTTTTATAAGTTATATCCCATTTTTATTTTAAATTTTTGATTTTTCCTCCCCTAAAGAAAAAAAAAAAAAGAAAACCTTTGTGTAAATCGAAATTTTAAGTCCGATATTAAAGAAAAATTAGTGTTTCAAAACGAAAGTATTTTCGGGAAAACCTTGCGTTTAATAACAAAAGAGTTCTCGTCGAGAACGAGTGTGAGATATTTTGTCGATAAAAATTTAAACACCGCGTAACAATCAACGTATAGTTGCCGTATCAAAGAGTGCGTTTAGAAAAATTTTACATTACGTTACAAACGACGTATCGTTTGGTGTAAAATATTTGGCCAAGAAAATTTTGACATTTTTGCAATACCAAACGTCTCCACGTAAAGGTTTGTACGAAATATTTTTGAGAAACTTTTACACCACGTAACTAACTACGCATTGTTTGGTGTACAGTACCTGGCTAATAAAGATTTAACTGCTTTGCAATTCTCAACGTACACTTTGGTACAAAATATTTGATTTTTAAAATATCTGGCTAAGAAAGATTTTCATTTTGCAGTTCTCCTCGTAAATGTTTGTACGAAATATTTTTGAGAAACTTTTACACCACGTAACTAACTACGCATTGTTTGGTGTACAGTACCTGGCTAATAAAGATTTAACTGCTTTGCAATTCTCAACGTACACTTTGGTACAAAATATTTGATTTTTAAAATATCTGGCTAAGAAAGATTTTTCATTTTGCAGTTCTCCTCGTAAATGTTTGTACGAAATATTTTTGAGAAACTTTTTACACCACGTAACAGACAACGTATTTTTTTCAGTACAAACAATTTCGTTATTGAACGTTCACGCCGCGCACACCGGGTATCCTTTTTCATAGCCATTTCTTGGAAAATTTGACACTGCGTGACAAACCTCGTATTGGTAGTTTCGTATAGTTATACACCGTAAACCTAAAGGCACCAAGAGTGTATAAAATAATTTTTGTTATGATTTAGAAATTCATACACTAATCGTTTTGAAACAATAAATTTTTCCACCGGGATATTCATAACCACCGTACAAAATTGGTGACGGTATACATATTTAAGGGTCCCTGCATTTAAGTGCACCGATAAATTTGGTCCCCACAATAGCGCTATTGATCTGGTCTAGGTTTTTCGTCGCAATGTAGAGCCCCTTTAAGTAAACAAAATAAAAATTGTCGTTCCTAACGGTTTTAATCGCCGTAATACAATCTGATTAAATGACAAAAACTTTTTTGACGGAAATTTCGATCATACTAACATTTTTGCTCTCTTTAAATTTTTTGATTTTTTTATTGTATTTTATTAAATTTTTTACGAGAACTAACCCTTAGCAATTATAATAATGTAAGTATTTAAGGCCAATTATAGCGTCGTAATTAGATTTAATTACAAATAAGTTTATTACTTGAGCGTTTAGTATGAATTTATTTGCCCACGTTTTTAAAGTAAAATTCTGAGTCAATTCAGCTCATAAAATATTTTAAATAATTTTTAACGTAAAGCTTAAAAGTAAATTTAATTTTTAAAATACGTTAAGTATATCCAAGCTATTTTACTTGAAGTGATTTGAATTTTTTTCGGTAATTCTCAATGAACTAGCTTCATTATTCTAAGATTAGTCGTAATGACTTAGATTTAATTTAAGTTTGGAATTCACGTTTTATATACATCATAATAACGCATTACATCTAATCATTAATATTTTGGAATTAATAAAGGCCCAGTGGGGCAGAATAAATGTATCTTAACAATACTTTTGTAAAAGTACGAAAAGTTATTATCTTTTGATTATGTTTGAATAGACTCTAGGGACGAAAAGGTAGGTATTCGTTGGTGAAGCGAAGGTTAGGGGTAATCTTAAAGAATAGGGCCTAGTATTACCAGGTTGTCCTAGGACTGAGGGAGGGAGCCCGATAGACCTTACCATCCGAGTCTATCCTTAACTCAAGTGTATTGAAATCTGACGAATCGTTTTTTCTCTAGTTTTTGTATTTGGTATGGTTTTAACTCGCACTGGTACATTTTTATTTACGTCATTGGTCAGCTTACTATTTCTTGCGCCGAACACCCGCCCATGCCCGCGAGCTTTAGCCGTGCCCAAATTGACAAGTTGCCAGTGTGCAAGAATAGTAGAGCGTATAAATTTGATAAATTTGATTTGGTGAATACCGCCTTGAAACATGACAGTAAGTAAGTGGCGCCCAACGTGGGGCGAGGAATTAGCAGCATTGGGATTGTGTAGAGCGGCGATTTTCTACACCTACCAAGCGTTCGTGCTTTGCCCGAGCGATTTCGACGGATCGTGGGAGTAGAAGTCTTAGTTTTCAGTCATGAGTGTAATGTCCGAGAATTCAGTTTATTTCTTGGTGAGTCCAAAGCTTTGAGTAGGAAAACTTAAGGGTTTTGCATGCCATTTGGGAATTTAGACTGAATATAGTTGTAAGGGTAGCGTAAGTCCTATCGGAGGTTTTTAGAGCCTAGATACATGCGACGATACTGGCATAGCTATTGGGATTACACGGAAAGTGCTTAGTGGATTCTGACGGGTCAGCATTAGGCTTATTTGTTTAGGATTAAGCGGATAATAGCAACGCAGTCTTTGTCAGGTTGGTAGATAAGATACAACGGAGACTTTCTAGTGTACACTCATTTCAGATCACAGGAATTTCTTTACCTCACATTTAATACATTTGTAATTTTGAAAGTTAAAAAAAAAAAAAAAAAAAAAAAAAAAAAAAAAACATTTTGTTTCACCAAACGAATACCTACTAGAGTCTGAATGCATACAAAGATCATAATTTTTATTGATACTTAAGACTGAAATTATCGATAACGTTTAAAGAGAACCTAAGGTAAATCATTTGCTGTATTTTGGCATAGTTTGCTTTTGTTTTTGATTCTAATTAAGAAAAAAAAAAAAAAAAAAAAAACCTTTTATCGGGAAAATAAACCACGTTTCAAGATTTTTCGTGGCCTATAATATCGCTTTGGTTAGTTTGTATTATTATCATTTATTTTATAAATTTTTATTTAACCCCATTTTAATCTATATTTTGTTCTTATTTAATTACAAGTTGAAAATTTTATACTAACCGTAATCCTATAGTAAGAAAAGTATTTTGTTGGCCGCGGATTTGTGAAGTTTAGTATTGGTAACTCGGAATAAAGGTAATCAACCGCCCAAAAATTTTGGATATTTGAGAGTCTTGTTTCTGGCAGATGCTGACGCAGATTTCAGGGATTCGAGGGTGATAGAGTTCTTATCTTTATACCAATATATTGTTATATTGAAATATTTTTGTTTTGGGTTTTGAAACTTTGCGGTTAGTCAAGTTTGAGTTTGAATGTTTCGGTAGAGATCCAATATTGGAATATTGGGTAGATATTTGTGATATTCATATTTCAAACAGACTGGTAAGTGTACAAAGAAAAAAATACCATCTTTTGAGAATCTGAACTTTCCGTTGAAACGCCTGCCGAGACTATAGTTAATTCGACAAGTATATGATTGCTATTTGGGATTTCGATTGGCTATTCTCCTATAGCCGATGTATTTGAATTTTGAGGATTGAAATTTTTGTACGCAAAGGGAAATTTTATATGCTTCTGGAAACTTTATAGACGTTTTTAGGAGAAAAATCCGCATAAGTCGGTAGAGGAATTAAACCCTTGGTGTAGAGGTCCTCTTTACGTTTTTGGGAAACTCTTTTTTTTACGTAAAAATAAGAGACGTTTTACTACGTACGTTTTGGGCGTACACAGCCTGTTTATTTCACTCCTACGAGCTGGGGGACAGATCCGGTCTCGAGGCTAAATCTGACCCTCCACAAAGGTTCGGAAGAGGTGATAAACGGGGATTGCCTTCGCTGGCTTGTGCCCTTTGGTGCTTTTACCGCAGGACAGTGTGAGTTCAGCGTGTCGATATCCCTTTATACCTTTAGATTTGCAGTCTTATTCTTAACTAAGGGTATACTGAAACGGACCCGAGATCTGTTTTGAGGAAATTCCATCAGAACTCAGACTCTCCTTCGTCCCGGGTTTACCTGAGTAGGACTAAGAGGTAAACTATCAACCCGTAGGGGTTCGTTAATTTTTTGTTTTTTTATTTTTATGATTGGTTTCCACTTAGATTCGGAATTTAACAGCTTCCACATTTCAATGGAATTGTAGTTAGGTTGGTCAAACTGGTTTGGGTTCGAATTATTAAAGTTTCTGTTGAGATTATCGAGTTCAACGAGTTATTCGTGGTTTTCCTTCAGCTAGTTGTAATTTTCATTCGGTTTATCTGGGGACAACGGAATGAGTCCACCAACTGCTACGGCAGCAGCCCCGACTACAACGGCTAGGTACAACAACCGCCACTGCGGGAACCTCAACAATTGCAACAGTCACCACAACTACGGCTGGTCAGAGTGGGTTGAACCTTTCACCAGAGGGGTCGGATTTCCACGGTTTTGAGCAAACATTGAACAGGGAAAACGGAGCATCGGGTAACTCAACGGTATATTATCCGGAGATTAGTAATGTGACAACTGGAAATGCGGGAACCGTTAGTGTTGAGAATCAGCGACAGCGTGAAGTAGCGTTGAGGGGACTAGGTCAAATGGAGGTTATGCGTACTGTAGAGGAAAGAATAGAGGCATTAATTCCGAGACTCGTAAGGGCAACCATAAATGTTTTATCACAGGAAAACAATGTCGGGGCAACCCTTGGTCAAAACAACCAACCTAGTAACAATCAAGTTCCAGATTTAAGTGTACCTCCCCCCAACGTGAATCCACATCGTCCTAGTTTTTATACTTCTCAACAACACTTGCCTCAGCTACGTACGCCCGAATATAGCAATCCACCTACGGGAACAACTCAAACAACACCAATTGCTTTTTCTAATCCACCTCCGTCATTAAACCAACATGGCTTATTTTTTAGTAATCCGCCACCAAGGCCTGCTCAACAACAGGATGTTTTCTTTAATAATCCACCGGTGATGACAACTCAACAGCAGTCAAATCCAAATCAAAGTATACCACCTCCACTAACGAATCAGCAAATTCCATCTTTCAATACTCAGTCAGCTCAACACCATCAATATATTCACACACACCACTGGAATTATCAACGTCAAAATGAAAATCCAAGTCATTTTTCGGACACATCTAGAAGAATCGATAAATGGGGCTTGGAATTTGATGGCACAACTAAAACACTTAGTGTAGAAGATTTTGTCTTTAGGGTAGAAACACTTCAGTCATATTTTCGAGTTTCTTGGCCTGACGTTCTTAAGAATATGCACCACTTTCTTAAAAAAGCAGCTTTAGACTGGTTATGGGATTATAGGAGAATGAATCCAAATGTTTATGATTGGACGGTTTTTAAGACAGCCTTAGTGAAGTATTTTCATCGGTTCGAAAGTGATTTCGATATACAGAGAAAGATTTTGGATAGGCGTCAACAGCCGAACGAATCTTTCGACGAGTTTTGCAACGCAGTTCTCCATTTAAGAAATCAACAAAGCAATCCAATTAGGGAACAAGACTTAGTCGACATAATGAAAAATAATCTCAAGCAAACTATGATGCAACTTCTTTTTGCCGTAAGACCTTTTGGTTTAGATCATTTTAGGGCAGAGGCTAGGAGAGCCGAAAATATGCTAAATAACCAGCGGAACTTTAATACAAGGTTTCCTAATAGACAAATAAATGAGCTTTCGTTTGAACCTGAAGTTGATGAAGAATTATTTGAGTTAAATGCGTTGACAAAAGATCGTAAACTAGTTTGTTGGAACTGTAAGGAAGATGGCCATATGTTTATGGATTGCCCATCCGAGAGAAGGAGATTATTTTGTTTTAAGTGTGGTTATGACAATACGGTTACACCTAAATGTCCAGTTTGTCAGGGAAACAGGAGTGCGAACGGTCCTCGTACAGGGTGGGAGGCCCGTTCCAGAAACTCAACGACCCAAACTTCACAGACAACTCAATAATTCCAGATTTTCGCAAAGTTATTTCACCTGACGTTCAAATTCCACCTGATGTTCAAATTTTACCGGATGTTCAAATTTTACCGGATGTTCCAACAGATAATCGATTAAATGAGCAAAAATCCATCGACAAGAAAATTACCGTTTTGAAAAATAAGCAACCGTCACCAACAGCGATTAAAACCCTAGTTGAGATTCCAATCAGAAAGCCCTGGCATATTCGCATGAAAGAATACACAGAAGTTAGAAACCGTATCTTGGAGAAGTTCCGGACAAAATAAAGAAAGCAAGGCAGCGATACGAAAAAAGGAAACAAATTCGGAAAGACATAGCATCTTCGGAAATATACGATGGAGAAGACGGCCGAATATATACAACGATTAAAATCAACGGGTTACCAATTGAAGGAATGCTAGACAGCGGAGCGGTGGTGACGTGCCTGGGAAAAGATTGTTTGGACTTTGTTGAGAAAGCTAAATTGCCAATTCACCCATATAGGTCCATCATTAGTGTAGCAGATGGTCATCCGAATAGAATAATAGGTCGTGTTAGATCCACTATAACATTTAATGGGATGTCACATCCGATAGATTTTTTCCTCGTACCGACGTTGAAATATAAACTCTATTTAGGAGCTGGATTCATGAAGATGTTCAATCTAATAAGGTTAGAAGTTAATGGTTTATCTACTAATGAGACTAAATTAGATGATGAGTTGGAAAATGTCTTTCCGCGAAAACATCTACTTGAGCCGAAACAACAGCGAAGCCTCGAAAAGGTAATTAGTAAATTTCCTTGTTTTACTCATAAGGGACTAGGCAGGACTATTTTGGAAACCCACGTTATCGACACAGGAACAGCAGTTCCCGTGAAGGAACGACACTATCCAGTATCGCCAGCGGTTCAGAAGCTTATGTATGCGGAATTAGATAGGATGGTTTCGCTGGGAGTAATTGAGCCAAGCGAGAGTCCATGGAATAACCGAGTCACTTTCGTCCAAAAGGGTGAAAAAGTTCGGTTGTGCCTGGACGCTCGCCGACTCAATGAACTCACAGTGAAAGACGCCTACCCTCTTCCACACATAGAAGGACTTCTAAGTCGTCTGGGCGACACCCACTTCATTTCAAGTATAGACTTAAAGGACGCATTTTGGCAGATACCCTTAGCAGAGTCAAGTCGTGAAAAAACTGCTTTCACTGTGCCTGGAAGACCCTTGTACCATTTCACGGTCATGCCTTTTGGGTTGTGCAATGCAGCCCAAAGGTTGTGTCGTTTAATGGACAAGGTGATTCCAGGGGCGATTGCGGGAAAAGGTGTTTGTTTACCTCGATGACTTGCTAGTGGTATCTTCCAACTTTGCCGATCATGTCGACTACTTGAGTGAAGTGGCTTCCTGTCTCGAGAATGCGGGGTTAACCATCAATGTCGCCAAGTCAAAATTTTGCTGTAAAGAATTAAAGTATTTAGGATATATCGTGGGAGAAGGTTCGGTCAGACCTGATCCGACGAGAATTCAGGCCATCGTGGACATGTCATATCCGACTACTCCTAAACAGGTGCGTAGCTTCATGGGTACAACCGGCTGGTACAGACGGTTTATCCAGGACTACGCGACCATTACTGCACCTATTTGTGAGACTTTAAGGAAGGGGAAGAAATTTGAATTTTCGGAACAGGCTAAAGTAGCGTTCGATCACTTGAAAAATTGTTTGATTTCGACTCCGGTTTTAACACATCCTAATTTCGATAAATGCTTTTATATTCAGTGCGACGCGTCTGACGTAGGTATTGGAGCGGTGTTGTTTCAGGAGGAAGAAGAAGGGGGAGAACATCCCATAGCGTATTTCTCGAAGAAATTAACGCCGGCCCAAAGAAACTATTCGGTCACCGAAAGGGAGTGTTTGGCGGTAGTCGCCGCGATACAACGCTTTAGACCATATATCGAATTAATGAAGTTTGTCGTGATTACGGATCACTCCAGCCTTAAGTGGTTGATGCACCAACGTGATCTCAGCGGACGTTTAGCGCGATGGAGCTTACAGCTCCAGGGTTTAGTTTTGAGATTCGACACAGAAAGGGAACGCAAAACATCGTACCCGATACATTGTCTCGTTATGATTTAGACAGCATCGAGTCCGAAACTCAGGCTTTAATCGACCTAAACTCGGAGGAATTTAAATCCGCAGATTACTTAGAATTAATAAAGATCGTCGAGAGCGAGAAGCAAAGCGTTCCGGATATTCGCGTTATACAAGGGTTTGTGTACAAACGTACAAGTTTTTATAACGGAGACATTTTACACGAGGATCACGCATGGAAGCTTTGGGTGCCGAACGCTTTGACCGAAACAGTGATAAGAAACGCGCATGAACCCGCAATTAGTGCACACGGAGGAATCGGGAAGACCATTCGAAGGGTCCGCGAATTCTTTTATTGGCCACATATGAACATACAAATTAAAGATTTTATAAACCGTTGCGATACGTGTAAAGAGTCGAAACCGTCAAATCTCGTACTTAAGCCGCCTATGGGGAAAGAGGTTGAGGTTTCAAGACCGTTTCAGAGAATACATATCGACTTTTTAGGTCCATACGTACGTTCTAAACGGGGAAATTGTTTTATTTTTATTGTATTGGGACTATTTTTCCAAGTTCGTTCTTCTAAAAGCGATGACGAAGGCTACTTCGAAAAACGTCATTGACTTTTTGGTACGTGAGGTGTTTTATAAATTTGGTTGCCCAGAGACGTTAGTATCTGACAACGGTCAGCAGTTTGTTTGCAAGGATTTTAAGGATTTGATGAAGAATTTTGGTATTGACCACTTGAGAACAGCGATTTACGCGCCTCAGGCGAACGCTTCCGAACGAGTTAATCAATCGATACTAGCAGCCATACGTTCGTACTTGGACGCTAACCAACAAGAATGGGATTTGCATTTATGCGAAATCGAGTGTGCGCTTAGATCGTCGGTTCACACGGCTATTGGCATGACGCCATATTTCGCACTTTTTGGTGTTAATATGGTAACGCATGCATCTGCATACAAACTTGCGAGGCGGTTGGATCTGATGGAAGATCCGGAGAACCGATTTGAAAACAGACACGAGTTTTTGGAGATCGTTCGAGAAAATGTTCGTGAAAAGCTACATAAGTGTTATGAAACCAACGCGAAGCGATATAATCAACGATGCCGACCAACGAAATTTCGAGTAGGACAAGAGATATTTAGAAGGAATTTCCAGTTGTCAGACTTTGCCAGGCGAATATCGGCAAAACTGTGCAAGAAGTTCCTAAAGTGCAGAGTATCGCGAGTCGTGGGAAATTGTTTATATGAGGTGGAGAATCTACAGGGAAAGCCTGTGGGTGTATTCCATGCCAAGGATTTAAGGGCATGACCTGGGTTCGGAATTCCACTTTATCATATTAGCAAATTTCATTTGCTAATATGATAAAGAAATTCACCCCACGAAAGGAGGTGTGTGATGTTCCACTGTAAACGTCAGTGGGCAATCTGGCAACGCCAGTGTCACAGGAATGTATTTCGCTTAGAGTTGTATTTTTATGCAGGCTGAAGTGGGCTGCAGTCAAATTGAGGATCGCTATTGTGAATTGTCAAACATGGCCGAAATGAATTTTTCTTTCCGGTTTGGCAGCCAACAGGGCGTGACGTGTTTTTGACCACTGAAATTTAATTGGGTTTTTATGAGGTAATCCTCATTGTTTGGCTGAATCCACGGAGGTAAGTGGGGCAATAATATTAAAATGAAAATTTATTTTAATATTTGGGCACACAAATTTTTACCACAATTTTTGCAGCGTGAAAAAGAGTAGCTGGTAGCAGAGTTGGACAAATCGGGCCAGTACTACTCCATCGAGCGACATTCAACCCGGAGGTATACCAATATCGTAAGGCCAGGAGGCCCCACTCATGCATCGGTCGGTAGGACAACATCTAAGTGAGGACATCGGGTAGATTATGCCCACAAGGAAACTTGCGACAGCAACGGAAAAAAACCCGCCGATGTCACAGAGGTCTCCCACCGCTTTGTCCGCAAAAGGCTGCCAATTTGGTAAGAATATACCAGAGAAGACCGGTCCGACAATATCTGCGGGTATATGAACGTGTTGTGTTTAGGCAAACACCCAAAAAGCCTGATACGACGGATTTTTATATTTTTTTCTTCATCGGCATTGGCTGTCAACATTTTCTGTGCTGGTACCCAGGGTACTCTTGTTGGACGTGTGAGTACAAATTTGGTACTTTATTTTAAAGGGGTACCGACGTGAACATAATCAAGCGAAGTGTTGGCGACGGCGAAAGGCGAAAGACAACAATTACAACTCGGCGTTAAAAGGCAGATAAGTGGAAAAATTTAAAAGATTGGTATTTATACACTGGAACCCTGACAGACCGTGTTTTCCATTTCATTCAGACATGTCAGTTGGTTTAAAATTTTCAACCACGTTAAATATTGTTTTTATAAGTTATATCCCATTTTTATTTTAAATTTTTGATTTTTCCTCCCCTAAAGAAAAAAAAAAAAGAAAACCTTTGTGTAAATCGAAATTTTAAGTCCGATATTAAAGAAAAATTAGTGTTTCAAAACGAAAGTATTTTCGGGAAAACCTTGCGTTTAATAACAAAAGAGTTCTCGTCGAGAACGAGTGTGAGATATTTTGTCGATAAAAATTTAAACACCGCGTAACAATCAACGTATAGTTGCCGTATCAAAGAGTGCGTTTAGAAAAATTTTACATTACGTTACAAACGACGTATCGTTTGGTGTAAAATATTTGGCCAAGAAAATTTTGACATTTTTGCAATACCAAACGTCTCCACGTAAAGGTTTGTACGAAATATTTTTGAGAAACTTTTACACCACGTAACTAACTACGCATTGTTTGGTGTACAGTACCTGGCTAATAAAGATTTAACTGCTTTGCAATTCTCAACGTACACTTTGGTACAAAATATTTGATTTTTAAAATATCTGGCTAAGAAAGATTTTTCATTTTGCAGTTCTCCTCGTAAATGTTTGTACGAAATATTTTTGAGAAACTTTTACACCACGTAACTAACTACGCATTGTTTGGTGTACAGTACCTGGCTAATAAAGATTTAACTGCTTTGCAATTCTCAACGTACACTTTGGTACAAAATATTTGATTTTTAAAATATCTGGCTAAGAAAGATTTTTCATTTTGCAGTTCTCCTCGTAAATGTTTGTACGAAATATTTTTGAGAAACTTTTACACCACGTAACAGACAACGTATTTTTTTCAGTACAAACAATTTCGTTATTGAACGTTCACGCCGCGCACACCGGGTATCCTTTTTCATAGCCATTTCTTGGAAAATTTGACACTGCGTGGACAAACCTCGTATTGGTAGTTTCGTATAGTTATACACCGTAAACCTAAAGGCACCAAGAGTGTATAAAATAATTTTGTTATGATTTAGAAATTCATACACTAATCGTTTTGAAACAATAAATTTTTCCACCGGGATATTCATAACCACCGTACAAAATTGGTGACGGTATACATATTTAAGGGTCCCTGCATTTAAGTGCACCGATAAATTTGGTCCCCACAATAGCGCTATTGATCTGGTCTAGGTTTTTCGTCGCAATGTAGAGCCCCTTTAAGTAAACAAAATAAAAATTGTCGTTCCTAACGGTTTTAATCGCCGTAATACAATCTGATTAAATGACAAAAACTTTTTTGACGGAAATTTCGATCATACTAACATTTTTGCTCTCTTTAAATTTTTTTGATTTTTTTATTGTATTTTATTAAATTTTTTACGAGAACTAACCCTTAGCAATTATAATAATGTAAGTATTTAAGGCCAATTATAGCGTCGTAATTAGATTTAATTACAAATAAGTTTATTACTTGAGCGTTTAGTATGAATTTATTTGCCCACGTTTTAAAGTAAAATTCTGAGTCAATTCAGCTCATAAAATATTTTAAATAATTTTTAACGTAAAGCTTAAAAGTAAATTTAATTTTTAAAATACGTTAAGTATATCCAAGCTATTTTACTTGAAGTGATTTGAATTTTTTCGGTAATTCTCAATGAACTAGCTTCATTATTCTAAGATTAGTCGTAATGACTTAGATTTAATTTAAGTTTGGAATTCACGTTTTATATACATCATAATAACGCATTACATCTAATCATTAATATTTTGGAATTAATAAAGGCCCAGTGGGGCAGAATAAATGTATCTTAACAATACTTTTGTAAAAGTACGAAAAGTTATTATCTTTGATTATGTTTGAATAGACTCTAGGGACGAAAAGGTAGGTATTCGTTGGTGAAGCGAAGGTTAGGGGTAATCTTAAAGAATAGGGCCTAGTATTACCAGGTTGTCCTAGGACTGAGGGAGGGAGCCCGATAGACCTTACCATCCGAGTCTATCCTTAACTCAAGTGTATTGAAATCTGACGAATCGTTTTTCTCTAGTTTTGTATTTGGTATGGTTTAACTCGCACTGGTACATTTTTATTTACGTCATTGGTCAGCTTACTATTTCTTGCGCCGAACACCCGCCCATGCCCGCGAGCTTTAGCCGTGCCCAAATTGACAAGTTGCCAGTGTGCAAGAATAGTAGAGCGTATAAATTTGATAAATTTGATTTGGTGAATACCGCCTTGAAACATGACAAACTTTGAAAAAACTACCTAGACCAATGATTGACACTAATACATTTCCCTAGATACCAATCTATGCATCAGGTGTCTCTATGGCTCCCTCTATGGCCGACTAATTTCTCTATTTAAGCAAACGTTTGACAGAAAATGTGATGCGACTTGTAATCGTATCAATTGCATGCCAGCTGTTTTCTATCAACTACGAATAAGCTTGGTGTTTTTAAACAAAGCTCTTTTTATTTGTTGTTTTACTATCTATGATATGTGGAGCCCTCTAGACCCATTTAAATTATATTTTAGATATAAAATTGGGTAAAAAAATGTAAAACTGGTACGAAATTGAGAAATTTTTTGTACGTAATCTTTTTCATAATTAACTGTAAATTTAATGATTTTGACTTTTTTACGAGAATTTCCTGCCGATCACAAAATATGTTAAATTGAAGAGTAAAAAACCTTATTTTTCGATTTTTTTGGTAACTATAGTTGATGGCGCCTTAGTCCAAAATTTTAATTTTTTTGGACTTTAACTTTGATGAAGTTAAATAAAAAGTGATTATGATTAAATAAATTGATTTGTAGCCTTATTTTTTAAATTGTGACACCTGGTGCCGCAGAATTAAAAAAATCGTGCGATTTTTTCAAACAAATTTTCTTTTTTTAGTTAGTCTCTTTACAGGAAGAAGAAAACATTTTTACTGAAACATTTTACGGACACAACGGATAAACCAGACTGCCGCAGTTTTATGACTTCTATGAATGCTTAAATATGGTCATAATTGAATTCGTGGGAAAATTTCAGCTTTTTTGAGTACCCAAACTTTATGGTTAGGAGTTCATTTGTTATTGCAGACTCAGAGGGGATCTTATGGATATGGAGAGAGCCACTTTTATGGATCTAAAAAAATGCATTTCTAAAATCGTGAGAAAATTCGTTTGCATTCGTTTGAGTACAAACACGTATATGTTACTATGCGTAACTATTTTTGGGGCCTGGTGACAACAGTGGCCTCAACCCTCTAAACCGACAATAGAACAAAAAATCACATAATTTTTGTTTTGTTTTGAGGGGTGTCCGAAAAAGTAAACTTCAGCTATTTTGCCATTTGATCGTGCTTTTTGGTTAGTTTCCACGAACTTTAATTGTATTTGTGATTCACGCAAGTATCGCCAGTATACCAACTTCTTGTGGAAAGAAACTCACGTGTCCATGTGAACACTCTTTTGGACCCTGTAAGTTTTTGTATAGATCATGGTAAAATGATTGCACACATATATTTAATTTTAATACAGTAGAGACAAGTGCAATTTGTGTAAATAGTCTAGCCCCTATTTATTTAAATATTTATTTATTTATTTCAGTCTATTGTACAATTTATGAGTTTAATGTCAAACTTGTTCTATATTTTGAAATTAGCCCAGGCACTGTGGGAAAATTTGACATTTTTGAGGAAATGTGTCTAGAGCCCACAGTTTTAAACGAATTTAAACAACATTCAAATTTGAAAATGTCCGATTTTTTAAGTTTTTTTTTATGTTCTTAATAAATCATCAAAATCAGCGGAATTTCCATTTTTTTTTTTTTTTTTTTGATATTTCTGCTATAAAAAATTTAAAAATTGCGAGATATGAACGAAATGTATCTCATCTATTATTAAGCTATTTTATTCTCTATTGACAATCGCTATAAAATCTGGGGCCACTTTTAAATTTTATGTTGTATAAACATATACAGGTATCCCTCGATTTACGCGTACTTTATTTGCGCGGTTTCGATATAACGCGATTTAATAATAGTGAACATTTTTCTGTATAACGCGTTTTTTTACGCGTTTTTAGTATAGCTCGATTTAAAAAATAGTGGCAACCCTCTAATTGCGCGCATTACACCATTTTCTTTAAAATTATCAGCTGTTTGCAAAAAAGAAGAGGTTAAATTTAATTTGCAGTGTAAAAAATCTGTAAAGGTAATAAAAAATAAACAATTTGCTCTGGTTTTGGTTTTCCTAATGATAATGTTGTTACTCCGTTAACAGCGGAAGTTGCTCAAATGCTACAAGTAATTGAAACATCTGAATTATTTGAAAAAATTGTTGATGAGGATATATTGGAGACGATAAATGATGTTCCAGAGAATTGACAGAACAAGATCTCATTGAATTAGCCACGAACCCCGATGAATCACTGAAGACGAAAGTGATAGTGAGGATAATCGAGATTTTGATTCTTCTAATGGCTAAGGATTTGATAAAATTTTCCACTGATAATGACCCTTGTACAAATCGATCAGATTTATTTCATTGTTCAATAAAAAAATCGTTGGCATCATAGGAACAGCAAAAAAAGCAAAAGTGAATAACAGACTTCTTTAAAGTGGATGAAGACGTTAATTGTGACCAAAATTCTGAAGACGTTAACTAGACAAAGACTCTGAAAAAGTAGTCTTTGACGAAGATACTGAAGATTTTAACTATGATGAAATCTGAGAAGATTAGCAATATGTATAATATTTAATATTTTTTATGAATTTTTGTTTTCTTTTTATTAATTTATGTTTTATTGACTAAAAAAGCCGGAATGAAGTTTTTTTTATAAAATTTTTGTTATTTTTTGTTAATTTATAAATTTTGAATTTTTTTTCAAAGCTAGTTTAAATATACTATTTTTACAAATAACATTTTGTTATAACTATTGAAAAGTACAAATAAAGTAAATTTAATTTTAATTATATTAATAAGCTTTTCTTTTAACACGGATTTTCGGTCCCAAATTTGAATTTTGTATGAAGTTAGTGTTTCAATTTGCGCGGTTTATCATATTGCTGGTCCCAAAACAGAATTTTGTATTGATATAGAACCTTTATTTATGCGGTTTTGAATTACGCGTTTTTTTCGGTCCCAACGTGCCGCGTAAATCGAGGGATACATGTATAGCCTTTTTATTTTTCATACATCTTCAAAACTTGCCCACCACGAAGGTCGTCTTTTGTATTTGTATTTACAATATTCAAGAAATATAATTAAAGTGATGTTCAAGAGGAAACAAAATTTGCAACAAATTTGTTAACGTTACTATTAAATTTATTAAAAATATTCGATATTTTACAAAAAATAAGAATGTCTTATTAAAAATACAAGACTTTAAAATTTCTTAAATTGTTTTTATTAATGGGTATTTGTGGAGCAAAATATTAATTTTTTAATTAAGGAAAAGTTCAATGATTTTAGTCAGATAGTAAAGTTGCTGCAGTATAAGTAAAGAGTGAATATTTTAAATTTTATTTGATTATTTGCAAGAAACTACAAATATATTTTTAAAAACCTTCCATCCGAAATGGGTGAAACTTGACTTTGTCAAACAATTATTTGGCAATTCTGGATAACAATTTTCCAATTTGTTGTATTCCCGATTGTAGTCAAGATTATTGAATTATTTTAAGGACTTTAAATTACTTAATTATAATAATAATTAAGGATAATTATCATTATCGATTAAAAAATGTAGCCGTTTAAAGTACTGGTTCGCAAACGAAACAGTGTGTCAATAATGAGTTAACACATCGAGAAAAATTTATGTATTTTGGAAATTATTAAATTTACGCTCTACTTACCAAGCCACTGAAATACGTGGATCCAAATAATTCAATTTGGAGGTGCCCTAAAGCAATAGTTTTATTTTCATCTTTATCAGTCTCTT
>CM037852.1:225288681-225314719 GCA_021234595.1 Delia radicum | reverse complement strand
AAATTTAAAAAAACAATACAAACATATACCTATTTAAAAGGAAATTTTTATTATTTGAAAAAAAAATAAATAATAATTGAAAAAAAATTTAAATTACAAACATATACCTATTTAAAAAGAAATTTTTATAATTAACAAAAAATAGGTAGGTATATATTTAAAAGGAAGTTTTTATTATCTGAAAAAAAGAAGAAACAATTTTTATAATTAACAAAAAATATATATTTTTTTCATTTTTTTATTAAACAATTAAAAAACAATAATTTATTATTAAAAATTTTTTTTTATTTCATTAATTGGTTTTTTTTTCTTTAAAAATAAATTACAAAAAGCAATACATTTATTCAAAAATAAATTTTTATAATTAACAAAAAAAAAAGAAGAAAAAATTTTTATAATTAACAAAAAAAAAAAAAACAATTTTAATATAATTTGAAATAAAATATATTTTATTAAATGTAATATAAAAATATTGTGAAAATAATTTTCATTCATATAAATACATATTACTATTAATAAAATACGTATTTTCTTTTTCATTATCAGAACAAAAAAAAAAAATACGCGCATCCGCATAAAATCATAAATGTACTATCCTCACCGAAGCAAGAACGCAACTGCAGTGCCAATAATTAAAAATATACAATCAATCAAGAATAATTGAGTTGAGAGTCTATCAACCAATCACAATCAATCAATTGCTAAAATTCTCATATTCTTACCTCATCCAACAATATATTCGCTCACCTCAACCAGCAACCACCTCAACCACCACAACCGAACAAGTGGCAACATCAACTTCTAATCTTGAATTTTTGTTTAGCGAAACCAAATTTGACAATGGCTAATCCTCTTGTTCAAATATTCTTGCAACCACCGCAAAACCACAACCGAACAAGTGGCAACATCAACTTCTAATCTTGAATTTTTGTTTAGCGAAACCAAATTTGACAATGGCTAATCCTCTTGTTCAAATATTCTTGATAAAGGAAGCTGTTCTAGAACATGTTGAAAGGTAATATGTTCTAAAAAATTTTGCTGAGATTAATTGAAATATAGATTTTTCCACTTCGTCAATAAACGTATATTTCAAAGACCTCCAAACTAATGTTTTCCACCAGTTTTTATTAATGAAAAGAATTTTGCAAAAAAAAAAAAAAAAGAAGTGCTGGGAAAGCACTTTTTTCAAACACTTTGGTAACGCATTAAACCAATGAGTTGACAGTGATTTTTCAAAAAATCAGATATAAATTTTGTAAAAGAAGTAATGCTAAAGTATTTTTGTAAACGTTAGAAAACCGCTTTAAAGAAATGTTTTTTAAAGTGCTTTTATCATAAGCCGTTGTAAATTTTGTAAGAAAAGTAATCCCAAAGTACGTTTTGCGGACGTTCAAAAGCAATCGAAAATAATGCGTTTGTTATGCTTTTATTCGATACCATTCGCAACCAATGCTCTGAAAATGCTTTAATTTGTGTACCATC
The DNA here is from genome assembly GCA_021234595.1 of Delia radicum. Lineage (NCBI taxonomy): Eukaryota > Metazoa > Arthropoda > Insecta > Diptera > Anthomyiidae > Delia > Delia radicum. The sequence continues at coordinate 225,313,237 of CM037852.1, read as the reverse complement.
GAAAACAAACGCTTTGCCAGTGCTTTGTTTTTTGTACCGTCTCTAGTTTCTACCTGAGTAGCTTCATCGAATTTTATTCCAATGAAAAATTGAATTGTATTTATCAATCGTTTCATAAATACGATCAAACATTTCGTTAGATAAAACTTAAAAAAGCTTTTTATAAATTGAATGTCACTTACACTATGAGTGTACTCATTTATATGATGTAGGGTACAAATTAGTCACAATGTTATGAATTTAATATTCAGCAAACAATAATGCATATGGTGGGTCATAAAGTGACACCTATTATTGAAATTAGTTTTTATTTCGTTTATTTAATCCATATGACACCCAGGGCCGGATTAAATATGTCGGGGGCCCCTAGGCAATTCATGTCTCGGGCCCCTTCACCCTTTTTAATACTTCATAAAACATATTTTTTCTAAAATAATTTATTTTTTCATAATAACGGTGTTTTTTTGTTACATTACGAAGATATGACATCACGGTATTCAATAAAAAAATTTAAACAAATGAAAGGAATATATGCGTGTTTTTTATTAAATCGTTTTTATAAAGTACAATATGTTTATATATGAACTCTTCTTATTTTTTTAGATACAAAATCGTTTAAAACATCTTGAAAGTTAACCTTTTCCAATATATCATTTTCAATATAGAGTTGCTTTAAAAAAGCTGTTCTGACAGTGCCGTCCTCTGACAAATTGTTGTTAAAAAGCTACGATAAAGTTTTATATTATTCTATAAAAATTCAAATGCATTCCTTCATGTACTAAAATATGACGATTTAATATAAAAAACAAGGCAATAATATTTTTTTTTCATTGAGGGTTAGTTACACATAATTCTTAAACAAAATATTGAATGTGGGCCCCTAGCCGATGAGAGGCAGTTGCCTACATTGCCTTATGGATAATCCGGGCCTGATGACACCCCACGTCATATAAAAAGCATTTGAAATACTTATTTCAAGTTGTAATAACACTACTCGACGGCCACTACCTGGCTTTGAAACCCACTAATTTGGGATTTAGAAAGCACTTGCTTCCAGCACTTGTACCACCTGTTAAAGTGATTGGGTATGTACGCTGAATCTAAATCGGGAAAAGAAATTCTCATTTGCAGGTTTTAAAATATCACGATTTTTATATTTACATAATTCACCAAATTTGTTCGTTTATTTATTTGGCTTAATTTTTCGGAATTTTATCACAAAACCATGAAATTTTTTTAGGAATATAAATCTTAACAAAATTTAATTTAGTTTAGTTTCAACTGTGATACATAAAGAAAAGTTCTAATCTGTGATATTTTATTTTATTTATTTTTACATTTATTTTTAATTATAATATTGTGTTTAATGTCGTACTGTTTGTTCGTATTTTACCAATTTATTAAAGAAATTTAAATGTAAACTTGACAAAAAAGATAATATATTCAATAAAATCAAATCCCTGAAGATGTTGGAATAATCCCAACGAAACGTCGGATTGAAAAATGAAATAATCTTTGTAGTGGCCGAAGTAGGCCGAAGTAGGAGTAATTTCAGTTTGAAAAGGCAAAAAGGTCCCTAGGGACCTTCTCACTCATCGGAGGGTTAAAGTATATTTGAATTTTTTTCTTTTCTATTGAGTTATGAAAACATTTTAAAACTCTTTGTTATTTATTTTTGATAAAAACAATAAATAAATCGTTTTCCGGTGCCTGCTCAAATGTATCCAAAAAATGTGTTTTTTGTACTTTAAGGTTAGAATATCTAGAAATCTTGATGTGATAGGGCTATTCTGAGATTAAGATTTAGCACATCTAAGACCTTCGGAAAAGTATAGTCTAATTCTTGTTATAAAATTTCATAAATTTTTGAAAAAGGACAGCGTACCTAAGTGTGTAAAATATGTATTTCAAATACAAGTTCCCCTAAATATTTAATTTGCCGTGTAGTGTAATCTTCAAAAAAAGAGTTATCAATTTATGACCATCGGATACGTAGCACAAGTTTTAAAAGTGTAATTTACACAATTAAATGAGAATTATTTTTATTAGGGAGGAGTATATCAGTTGTTGTCTACACGCAATTAACTATTTTGTGGAGAGAGGTAAAGCAAATACAAATTGAACTGAATAAAACTTTAGATCTGAAATATTCCACAGCACAACATTCCATATTTCTTTATAAAATGCATTACTGGCCAGCGTTAAGGCAACGATGACGCTGGTGCAATTTAATATGCATCGGTTGACAGAATACTGACGCAAACAATATCTAGAATGTTAATTCTAAATAATAGTCGATATTTTAAATGTAAGTGGTCTTATAGTATAAAGTTTTCCGATAGCGTTTGTTTACAATTCTATAAAACTAAAACAGCGGTTTTACAAATTTTTAGCGTTTCTCTTTTAAGTAATAGATTTTGTTATGCAATTTCGAGATAAATTAGCCTTGTATTTTTTTTTTTTTGTAATTCGCTTTAGAAATTGTATTTCATAAAATATAAGAAATTAACCCTTAGATGCTCTTGGTCTCAAAATGACCCTTGGTTGAAAATTGTTAATACTATAATGTATTATGCTAATACTTTTCAACTAATGGTCATTTTGACACCAAGAGCTTCTAAGGGTTAATTTAGTTCAAAATATTTGTTTAATGGGTTAAAGGAATGGTTATGGCCAGGTATGTAAAATAAAAAAGAGTATAAATATGTTTTGTTCAAATATATCACCGCAGTATCTCCTTTAATCTGAATGCGGTACGCCAAGAGTTAACGTTCTTCAATTTGGCCAAAATTTTTAGCACAGCAGCTGCATACATTGTGTCATAATGCATATTTTGCTATAAATGCATATTTTTGCATATTTCGCTTTAAAAGCATATTTTTATTGCATATTTTCACTTCTTTGCTTTCAATGCATATTTTTATTGGTTATCGTTTGGCCACCAATGGCTTTTAGATTATAAATAAATAAATGAAAGTGAAATGAAAAATCACGTTTAATATTATTTTATATTTGACCAAGAACCTGCTCAAGCCATTTTAAGTGTTCGCTTTAATATAATTGCAAACTAGACTTACAGGTTTTAGTGGTTTTTTAAATGTGTATTTTTCAACGCAAATAATAAAAATGTTGTGTTAATTGTGCAAAACGGGTGCAGATAATATATTTAACAATTCAAATTAACTTTTTGTCTTTTGTTTTATTGAGCTAAAGATCCTTTATTTTATAATTATAAGTATTTATTTCCAATATTTCGTCTTCGCATTGGAAGACTTTTTCAGGGAAAATTTTTTATAATTAAAAAACTTAAAATAATAATTACAAAAAAAAAAAAAAAAAGGCGGGAAATAAAATATTTTCTAATGTCAAATTGAAAATTAACCCAGAAAACAAAGTATAAATAATTGAAATATCATAACATAGCAAACAATTTTAAATTAATAGTTTCTTAAAATCTAAATGAGAATTATAATAATTTATTATTTCCTATTGACTAAATGTCTGTAATTCTGTGCAATATTGGATGTGTCTGTTTTATAGTTAATCCTTTGTGTTGATGGTACTTTTATGATCTGTAACATTTCTAATGTATATCTTCGTTTGTAATTGTTTTCTGTGTTTAAAATTGATGTGTTATCAAAATCTGGATAATGATTGGAGTTGCTGCAGTGTAATGATAATGCTGTTTTTTGCGTAGAAGTGGTTTTATTGTATTTTTGATCGGATTTATGACCTGCTATTCTAGTTTTCAGTTTATTCTTTGTGGTACCTACGTATACTTTAGTGCAATTTTCTGTGTCATTACCCCTACATGGTATCTTATAAACTAAATTGGACGTAAATTACACATGTCGTCTAAATCGACATGCTGAGAAGAACAAAATTTATAAAGCAACTGCAACAGCCACACTACCAGTGCTTGCACCTGAAAATTTTGTATCACCAAGGCCGCCAACTCCAGATCGTACTACAGAATTTACAGCAATGAGTAGAGCAAGTGGTGTTACTTATGAAGATCCATTTGATACCGATTATGAGCCCCAACAGGGAAGAGATGGACCACAACTAATAACACAAATGGAAATGGGACTTTAGCACATTTAATTACTATAATGGATTTCATTGTGGCCATATTGGGATTATCGCAGCGACTTGCAATATTTTTGACAGCTTTTTTAAAGCAAAGAAAACTCACACATGCTAATGTTAACTCTACTGCGTACACTCTAAATGATAATTCGTTCGCTTACTGCAATTATATAAAAGCTTTGGTGGTAAAAATGGGAATGAACTACATCGCTAGTGAGTGGAGATTATTTATTGATGGTTCTGTTTCAAGCTTGAAAGCAGTCTTGTTGCATGTGTCGAACCGAAAACCTTCCATTCCGCTAGCAATGGGTATCAACATGAAAGAAAGCTATGAAACATTGAAAGATATAATGGAAAAAATCAAATATCACGAAAATAAATGGAAGATTTGCTGTGATTTGAAGGTCATCAACATTTTGCAAGGGATCATCGATAAGGGCGGCTTCCCAAAATTCTTTTGTTTTCTTTGTAATTGGGATTCACGCTCACCTCTGAATCAATTCCAATGTAATTCGTGGAGGCCAAGAGGAAGTGTGGATGAACAAATAGAACAACATAGACTGAAGAATGCACCTTTAATTGACAATACTCAAGACATCTTGCTGCCACCGCTCCACATAAAATTGGGAATCGTTAAAAAATTCATCGAAGTGGCCGTTGTAAATTGTCCAAACGCATTCGACTATTTGAAAAGCGTTTTTCCAAAGCGTAGCGATGACAAAATTAAAAAAGGTATTGTAGTAAATTTAAAACGAATTTTTGTTCACCTAATTGTACTATTTACACTATGTTAATGTTTTCTTTTCTGTCTTTATTTTTTGTTTTCATTTAACAGGCGTACTTAATGGCCCTGACATTAGAAAGCTATTCAAGAGCAACTTTGATTCATCGCTTGATGAAAATCATTCAATGGCATGGATTTACCTTCAGCGTGTATGCACCAGAGTCTTGGGAGGGGATCGAGACGCGGAACCGGAAGCAAGAGAATGGGTGAAAGAAATGCTGCATTATTTTGAGATAATCGGCGCATCGATGACATTAAAGCTGCATTTTCTTCATTTTCATTTTGACGATTTTATCAAACAACTCCCTACCGAATCCGATGAACAAGGAGAACGGTTTCACCAAACCACAACGCCCATGGAAAAACGGTACAAAGGCAAAAACCTCGACGCATTGCTTGCAGAGGTAATATTAATTTTATTGATGCATTGTTTTGCATTCCTTTTTTGATTTATTTCTCATTCATTTCAGGTATGTTGGTGGAGTCACAAGATCACCCTGTATGATGTTAATAAAGTATTTGAAGAAGAAAGAGCTGATGATGGAGGGCAGTCTGGAAGCAACGTGCCTGTGGACACCATAAGTTCTGAATCAGAGTCAGATTCGGACGATTCGGACGACGATTTGGATCCACAACTTAAGAGAGCGCGATTTGCAAGTCCAGGGCCATCAACATTATAAACATAATACGAATACTTTTTTTTTAATATTTTTGTAATAGATAGCATAGTATGTCAATGTTGAAGTAAATAAAAAACAAATGAAATTAAAAAACGGTGTTAAGAATAATTCCCAGGAAGTTTATATGTTCTAGAAATTTGTTTATTGAGATCTTAGGTAAATTTTTGTAGTTGATTGTTTCCTTGAATTTTGAACAGTTTGCTACCTATGCACCTGAACAGGAGAAAAAAGGTAAAAAAATGAAATTAAAAAATTTTCGGCAAATTTTTCACTTTTGCGCGCTACCTAAACAGTGTTAAGAATCATCTCTAGGAAGTTTATATGTTCTAGAAATTTGTTTATTGAGATCTTAGGTAAATTTTTGTAGTTGATTGTTTCCTAGAATTTTGAACGGTTTGCTACCTATGGACCTGAACACGGGAAAAAAGGTAAAAAAAATCGAATTTTTTTTAAGTTTTTTGCGATTTTGATCTGGAAGGTGAAGTTTTTTTGATTTTATATGTTCGGAATTTTTGTTCTTTATGACAAGAGCTACAAGAGAGTAAATCGAAATTCTGAACGGTTTGCAAGATATGAGCCTGAGAAAATTATCACTTTTTTGCGAAAATGATACCGAGGCCCCAAATCTTTGGCGGCCCATAAAAGAAAAAATACATGACTTTGGGAAAAATTGGGAGACACGGGTCTTTTTTTTTTTAGTCTTTTATCACGTAGTGGTGTCCGTATATGGTTATTTTTTTTAGTGTTGCACTGTGTAATCATATACTTTTACTGAATAAATTGACGTTATTGGAAGTAGTTCCTCATTTTGAAAAAAGAAGTTATACAATTTTAAAGAATTTATCTCATATATTTTTTCAAACAAATTTTTATTTGCAGGAAAATAATACTAAAAACAGAAATTGCATGTTGCCTAAATTTTGTTAAACTGTGGTTAGGTATAAATTAGGTAAGCGCACGTGAGCAGAAAATTGTGAGTGGAAGTTGAAATTACTGACGTTATCGTGAGTGAGTGTAAAAAAAAATTTCGAGGGTGATTGTGCGCGAGTCATATTTTTGTTTTTTCAATTTTGAATTGTTCTTTTTTTTTGAAAAATTTATATTTTCGTGGTTTATAGCTCCAAAATTATGACAAACCCATGTTATCATAACAATTCGATGTTTCACTTTTTAGGATTTTATTTCCGTATGAGTTTTGATCGTTATATTTGAGTGACTTAGTAGAATCACGTGTGAGTATAAGTTGAATTTACTTATGGAACTACTTCTTTTTTTTAATTGTAAGTACTTCTTATTTTTTCTAGGGAACTATTTATTTATTTTTTTGGGTAAGTACTTCGTAGTTTTACAATGGAACTATTTCTTTATTAAAAAATGTATGTAGTTCTTAAAAATATAAAGTAAATGGTTCTTCGGTAAAAAAAATAATCAATTTTAAAGAATCAATTATTTTAGTCTCACGCCTTGTTAAAAGAATCGAGTAGGTAATCTAGTAAGGAATGCGTTCTGCCCAAAATGCTTGATTACATACCCGCTTACCTTTTTGGAAATTTTTTGCTGGGATGTTATATATCATTTTAAAAGGAAATAAAACTAAATTTTAGATTTTAATAAAATATAATAATATAATGGTCTAAACATTTGGAACTGAGATCTAATTTGTTGTTTTCATTGATTTATTTTCTTCAAATCACACTTAGTTACTAAAATTTATTCTTCATACATTGTTTTATGTTAAACAAATAAAAAAAATTAATTCCGTTACATTAACACAACAAAAAAAATAATAATAATAGATGTATTCATAATGCAGGTGTTCAAAACATTTGCAACTCGCATTATTCTTACTCTTAACGAAACAATTTATACTAACAAATGCTAGGATACAACGGTAATCGCATTCCTTTTTAATATGAGATTCAGGCCATTACATTTTTTAAACAAATTTATTATAATTATTGTTCTTTAATAGTAAGAATAATTTTTGTAAAAAATGGCAAGAAATAAATACAATTCTGATTTTAAATCAAAAGTTTTTAATGATTTTCGAAATGGATTTTCCCAAAAAGAAATTTCTATAAAGTACTCCGTTCCAAAATCAACGATTTGCCGCATTGTTAATAGTGGTAACATCCACACAACTCAAAAGGTGGAAGACCCCGTATTACAACTGTAAGAGATCGGAAAATCAAGAATTTTTTTTTACGAAATATCCCAAAGCAGTTCCCAGAGAAGCTAAAACTGAACTTTTAATAGATGCCAGTCTTCCCACCATTAAAAGAAGAACCCGAGAATATGGTCTTAGAAGTTATAGATGTACAAAAAAAAACCGTTTGTGTCGGAAAAAAAACGAAAAGCTCGGCTTGACTTTGCACGCACCCATTTGAACTGGACTCAACAGCAATGGAAAAATGTATTGTGGTCTAAATTCAACCTCCGGGGATCAGATGGAAGAGCCAATGCTCGAAGACCACGAGGCGAAAAATTTAATCCCAGGAAATGGGATCAGGAAATGGGATTGGCCCAATTCACCGCATTACTAGCACAATGACGGCCACAATCTATAGAGATCTTTTGAGTTCAGTTATGCTTCCGTATGCTGAATGGTAAATGCCACTCTCAGGGACCTTCCAGCACGACAACGACCCAAAACACACGGCGGGGGTTGTAAAAGTGTGTCTGCAGGAAAATGAAATTAATATCATGTCGTGCCCGGCTCAATCTCCCGATCTCAACCCGATTGAGAACATGTGGTTGATTGTAAAACGGAATATGGGCAATAAAGTATTCTGAAATGGTGATGAACTTTTCGTCGAGTTGGAGAAGCAGTGGAATGAAATTTCTGACGATTATATTAAAAAGCTCATTGCCTCAATGCCTAAGAGGTGTTCAGAAGTTATAAAAAATAATGGCTACGCTACAAAATACTGAGCGTTAAAAACCATTCTTTGTATTTCCTGTTAATTACTTTAAGAGTTGCAAATGTTTGGAACACTCACTGCACTATCGATTTATTTGTTAATTTTAATTTTTTGTATTTGTAAAATAATATGCTATAACTGAATTTAATAAAAAAACAAAAACCAATACCACAAATCTTTTTGATCAAAAAAATTATAATTACCTAAACCATGATTTCAGTGGTTTGGCAGTACTATTTTATTGTAAGGTTGGAAATTTTTGCCTGGGTAATTACCCTATTGGGAATGAGGAGTCAATTGACCTAAAAGTGACTGGTTAAAGAAGGAATTATCACAGGACTGGTATAATTTAATACTGAAGTGGGTTAAGCAGTGTCAACTGTCCTAAAATTACCAATCATGTGACTGGTATAGGGAGGACATACCACTTAACCAGAATGCTTATTAACAGGAAAAATCCAGTTGGCCAGAATTTTACCCATTGGAAGCTGTTTAGTTTTTTTTTTTGTGTTTATGGCCATCTTTATGCCCATCTTTGGCTAGTCCTGTGGCATGAAACTATGTGGTTTAAAGCAGGACAAATGACCCCATCCTATGACAAGCCCATGTTAAAGTTGGCAACTGTTTACATAGGGTAGGGTTTTGCAAAGGACCGGTCTCTGGCACGAAGGGACCGATCCTGTGACACACGCAGGACCGGTAACATTCCCCATAGGGTACATCTGTCGACATTTAACTTTATTTTAACTGTCACTTTCAGTAGATTCTACTGTAATACTTTTTTAAAGGTAAATAAGGAAAAAAGGAAAAAATCAATCACATGACACATAGAATTTTCACACTGCATGATATCAATGATTTTTTTCATTATATATATTCATGAAGTTTCACTGGAATACTTCCGTTTAAACTTTTCATTAAATTAATGATGTTTTTCATAAAATTTTCTAAGAAATTTCATTTTAATTATTAATGAAAAGGTTTCATGAAATCTGTGAGGCGTTTTCATAAGTTAAAGAAATTTTTCATTAATTTAGTGAAAAATTTCATTAAAATTCTCATTGTTTACATTCACAATATTGCACACTTTTTTATTAATATTAGTCATTAAACCCATAAGTAATATGACATAAAAATTTATAACTCAAATCTCTTGGCAACTCTAAAGCATGATTAATGAAAATTAATTATTTGACCACAATTTAATATCAAATGAATAATCCAACGGCCTTTAATGAAAGCATTAAAACGTTTAAGCAGAGAGATAGAGAAAAAAATCTAATTCAAATATCGTCACTAATAACGATTCATTATGCATAAATTATACAATTACACCATCGTATGGAATATATTACAACAATTGACAAATTTTATAGAAAACTTCAAACAATCTTGCAAAGTCGCCCTTCCCTCTCCTACACTGACCACAACGGAAACTTTAAACAATTATACACTTGTTCAACAAATCAAGTCACGAGATTTGTAACGAAAACAAAAAAAATACACAGCAAGAAATAATACAATCCATACTTAACAGGGTTGCCATTTTAGCATAATGGATGCTGGATCTAGCACATTTTTAAGTTTTAGAACCCAAAATTTATAAAAAAAAAGTGCTAGATGCTAGATAGAACTTTTTTAAAATGATATGATTTTTTTTAAGCACTTTTTTGCCACGAATATATTTGTCACTATTTTTTACAGTTTTAAATTATAAATTTATTTATCAAACTAAAACAAAACGTGTTATATGTAAACCAATGATGTTTAACCCTCTAACTGGCAAAAATTATTTTGCAAACGAAATTCATTTGTTCCACTCGCAAAACAAATAAAAAGTTCTTCAACAAAATTGTTAATCGTTGCCTTATTTAGGCGATTTGAGCCAAAATATTTTAGGGTGCATTTTGAAAACTAAAGTATATAAAAGAGAAGTTTTGGACAAAAAATATGTCTCTTACCAAGATATAACCACGCTCGAAACACTATTTTTGTCTGCTCCTATTTAAGAAGATATCGGGATTTTCGCTTTTTGGAAAAAGCGAAATTAGGTGAAAAAGTATCTAAACTTCAATTTATATTGTTCAAACTTCAACGCTTTGCTATTAATACTTAATGCCTTCTTTTTGCTAAATTTCATAAAAATCCGTCTATTAGTTTATAAGTTAGGCGATGTCCTTTAGAGGAATCCTGATAAAATCCGATGAGTACTTGGAGTAAGGACTTATTATTAAAGATAAATCTTCAATCTTACTTATATTTTATTATAAAGAGTTTTTATTCAACTTAAATTGGTTTTTTAGATTTTTGAAAACTATATTTTTTTAAAAATAATTAGTTTTTGAAATGTTACGAAATTTTGATTTTGAAGCTCTCTCGCTTCCAAACCGTGGACGGCACACGAAAAATTTCTTCGCAAAATATTTAGCAAATTCAGTTTTCTATCCGAGTATATTAGTTTCTAAGTATAAAACGCTCATTTGACGCATTTGTGAAGGCTACCCTGAGGCAGCCTTACCTGTTAGAGGGTTAATTTTCTGTTTTTTTTTTTTTGTATAGAACTTTGGGTTCACTAAAGTTGGAGTGGTAAAATAAAGTTACAATCTATTTCATGATTGTACAAATTAATTTTAATAATTTTTGTATATACAAAGTCAGAAAAAGCCACATGGGCCACCGCTAGCAAGTCACTTTAACAGGTGGTCAGTGCTGCCAGTGGATTTTTAAAAATATACCTACTTTTAAGAATTAAAACCGCTTTTCTTCCTACATCCTCGAATTGTTTTCCCCTACAAAACTCCCTACACTTTTATATATATGAATTTTTACAGGATAAAAAATATTTATTAAAAAATTGTGTAAATGATTTTTTTGCAATTCTCATACTTTCGACGACAATTGCAGTTATTTTCGAATCTTAAAAAAATTAATAATCGAAAATATCGGTTAACTTTTCAAAAACTATTAAAATATATAAATTTGTTAAATTTTTAAAAATTGTTTAGGTAGAACAACTTCCAAAAAATCATATTTATAATGCTTCCAATGACAAGCCAATGTTAAATTAATTATGATATGCCAAATTAAAAACTAAAAATACCATTATTTTACGGAAAAAGGTAAAATAACAATTTGTTTTAGAAGATTTGCCCTATTTGTATCAAGTACCTACATTTCCAGTAATTAAAAATATCTGTCCCTTCCCCCTACGCTGCTGGCAACAAGTGCTTTCCTAACCCCAAAATGATAACTGTAGACAAACGTTTCGTCTGTTCAAAAAGTGTAGGACAAGCACTGGGGAAACAAAATTTCTAACGTTGGCAAAATGTTGGTAAAACCATGAAATAGGTAGTCTAAAAATAGATTTTCCATAACAAAATTTCATTTATTATTTTTGGTCGCTCCGGGATTCGAACCCTTGCCGCCAGATTGCCAGCCGGCAGCTCTACCCACTGAGCTAACGAGACATAAAATACTTGATAGCTATAAACGTACGTGAATGATAACTGATGAGTAACAGTTGGCTACTCAAATATATCAGCACTGGTATAAGGTTTGTTGGAATCAACTTGTCAGCGTTGGGAAAACAAACAAAAATGTTGGTTTTAAATGAGCTTATTTAGAAACAAAAAAAACCAATTTTATATTAAAAAATATTAAAAAGTATAAAAAAAGCACAAAACAATGTATGCTTGGAATCGGGATCGAACTCGGAACCTTCCGACTACAAACTTTTTAAATAAATCATAATCATTTTTGTAAAAAGAATGCTTTACCTGTTGTTAGGCTTTTGAGCCGACTGCAATTTCTGGAAAAACACTTTTTGTCTCACGTTGGCCCAGTGATCTCAGACAATTCTTTGCTAATGATTTTTTCTGTAGACCACTGAAATTATTGTAAAACAAATACTGGCAAAACGCTCTTTGGAAATGGTGGTAAAGCGTCTTAAACAAGTGTTCTGCCTGTAATATATTTACACTTTCTCGGTTGGCCATCGCTTTATTTTTTGTACCACTGCCAGTTTCTGACTGGGTATGTATGCAGTTTACATTTTACAAAAATGTATATTAGTTTACAACAATTGTGAATATGTTATGATTGTAACTACATTCGAGTTATATCTATATGCATATCAAAATTCTTTTATTTTCTGTTAAAACTCTGAAGATTTACTGATTTTTAGGACCTCAAATATGTTTTTTTGTATCCTTATTACTTTTGGTTTTCTAATTAATTTCACCACATCGGAGTTATAATCTACATAACAGAATTCTTTCAATGTCTGCTATAACTTTAAAGATTGCTGATTTCTTCCAGAAATCTTTTTATTTAGATTGTGTCATAGTCAGGGCAACCAGAAATATTCCCCAAAACATTAAAAATAAGCTTTTAAAATTAAAAATAAGCTTCTTTAAGAGTTCGTATTTAAAAACTTATTTTTTAGTGCACTTGGAGTAAGTTTTGCGAAATTTATTTAAACTGTTTACAAAAAGGGAAAAAATATTAATTATGCCGAAAACGGTATAGTCTTACAACTGGAACGTAAAATATGCAAAATTTTCTTCAATCTCCAAAATGAAATTTTTATTTATTGAAAATTAAAAATATGCTATTAAGAGCAAAATATGCAATAACATGCTCTAATAAATATATGCCGAAATTCGTCAATTGTTCCGAAATGGACAAATATCTTATCTATTTTTAATACGAAGCACAGGAAAAAAACAGCCACAGTATATTTCTGGTTGCCCTGGTTATAGTCAATAAATCGAAACCAATTTATATTCGAAAGTGTCCAAATTTATAATAAATCTCAAGGATTAACAACTTCATTAAGATATCCGTTAATACTTTAGATATATAGATATATATATATATATATATATATATATATATATATATATATGTATGCACAGCGCATAGTCTAGAGACATTTATTCATTCCCCCGCATAGTTTAGGGACATTTGCTTACTTTGGGGACTGTCCCCAAAATTTTCGCGCCTTTTCATACATCTAGCGTATGAGATGAGGACAATTTATTCTATACACCGCATATTTCAGCGACAATTTTGGGCGTGTCCCTAAAGTATGCGCTACGCATACATATATATATATATATATATATATATATATATATATATATATATATATATGTATGCACAGCGCATAGTCCAGAGACATTTATTCGTTCCCCCGCATAGTTTAGGGACATTTCCTTACTTTGGGGACTGTCCCCAAAATTTTCGCGCCTTTTCATACATCTAGCGTTTAAGATGAGGACAATTTTTTCTATACACCGCATATTCCGGCGACAATTTTGGCCATGTCCCTAAAGTATGCGCTACGCATACATATATATATATATATATATATATATATATGTATGCACAGCGCATAGTTTAGGGACACGCCCAAAATTGTCGCTGAAATATGCGGTGTATAGACAAAATTGTCCTCATCTTATACGCTAGATGTATGAAAAGGCGCGAAAACTTTGGGGACAGTCCCCAAAGTAAGCAAATGTCCCTAAACTATGCGGGGGAATGAATAAATGTCTCTAGACTATGCGCTGTGCATACAGCGCATAGTTTAGGGACACGCCCAAAATTGTCGCCGGAATATGCGGTTGTATGGAAAAAATTGTCCTCATCTAATACGCTAGATGTATGAAAAGGCGCGAAAACTTTGGGGACAGACCCCAAAGTAAGCAAATGTCCCTAAACTATGCGGGGGAACGAATAAATGTCTCTAGACTATGCGCTGTGCATACATATATATATATATATATATATATATATATATATATATATATATATATATATATATAATGTCCTATGGTTCCTTAAGAGGAACAAAGGGCCACAACGAAATCGTTCCATTCGGTTCTTCTTGATGCAAGATGTTTTACCTCTCTCCAGCTTAGGCCGCTTTGATTAATTTCAAGCTCAAGTTGCCGTCTCCAGGTGTGAGATGGGCGTCCAACTCTTCGTGTATTTCCACGGGGATTCCAATCTATAGCAGCTTTTGTTGTGTCATTCTGTGGTCTGCGGAGCGTGTGACCAATGCAGCGCCATTTACGATGAAGAATATCAATGTGGATTGGGCGTTGGTATGTTTTCTCCCATAGTTGCGTATTGGAAATGGTATTGGGCCAAAATATTGTTAATATCCGTCGCAGACAGCGGTTTATGAATACCTGGATCGCGTTTATATTGTGAGATGTTGTGTTCCATGATTCGCAACCGTATAGGAGGACTGACTTTACACAGGAGTTAAATATACTGATTTTAGTACGTTTCGTGATGGCAGTAGATTTCCATACAGGTCGGAAGATACCAAATGACTGGTTAGCCTTTGAGATTCGAAAGGCTATATCATCACTGCAGCCGCCAGTTTTAGTTAGTATGCTGCCAAGATAACAGAATGTATTAACTTCTTCTAGCTCAATATTCTGTATTTTAAATTTAGTGGTGTTAAGGGTGTTGCACCGCATGACCTTGCTCTTCTTTATATTTATCTTTAACCCTGCCTTTGAAGCCTCATTCTCAAGGGCTTTCAGTTTAGCAGACATGTGGCGATAACTGTTTGATAAGAGGCAGATGTCGTCAGCATATTCTAGGCTCTCTAGATGTTGATGGAGTCCCCATCTTATGCCCGTATTTGCCTGAGTTGCATTTCCTACAACGACGTCGAGTACGATATTAAATAGAAGGGGAGATAACACACCCTTGTCGAACACCAGTTATCACGTTAAAACTGTTGCTTAGTGCGTTGTCGTGGACAACTCGGCATCTAACATCTTTGTACAAGGACTGGATTAGCGTAATAATCTTAAGTGGCACACATTTACAGGCAAGTGCGTTCCATATTGCGTGGTGGCTCAAGGTGTCGAACGAATTTTCGAAGTCTATAAATATCATATAGAGGGGAGATTGCCATTCGGCGGATTGCTCGATGATTATTCGCAGACTGTTGATATGGTCGACACAAGATTTGTGTGGCCGGAAACCAGCCTGCTCTGGTCTAAGATCAGGGAGTACAGCATCCGATACTCGTATATTTATAATATGCGCTATTATCTTGTTAACTGCGCTAAGAATTGTGATGCCTCTCCAGTTCCTGCAGTCGGTAAGGTCACCTTTTTTAGGGATATTGACTATAATACCTTCCTTAAGTTGTGAATCTAGTTCACCAGTTTGCCAGAACTTCACGATATGGGGTAGCAGTAGTTGCGCTGTTATTTGGGGATCAGCCTTGAGCAACTCAGGTGCAATATTATAAGCTCCGGGCGCTTGTTATTCTTTAAGGCATTGATAGCATTTATCACTTCGGTAGTGTCTGGACATTTTATGGAGATGTCTTGCCTCTCTCTGTGGGAAGTGCAAGAGCAGACACTTACGGGATTTAGCGTGGAGTTAGATAGCATGTTGGAGTAATGCTGTCTAAATATTTCCAACTGCTCACTTTGGAAGTGCACAATACACCGTCCGTGTTTTTAAGTGGTTTGGTGCTCGAAAAGTTTGTACCTGTGAGCTTTTTAACAATATTTTAGTTATAATTATATTTAAAATTTCTGAATTTAAATCAATAAAATCGCCGTTTGCCTATTTAGGGAAAAAAATATATTATACATAAGGAAGCAGGATTTTAAAGATCCATTAACAAATCAAAAGTATAATATGTTCTATAGAAATATTGCAAAAAAAAATCTAGGACTTTTTCTAGCACTTTTTTTTGTAAATCTAGCACTATCTAGCACTGTTTTTTCAACGATCTAGCACAGTAAAACATTCAACTTATGGCAACAATGATACTAAGTCTTATAAACAGCATAAAAGGCAATAAAAAAAGGTTAACATCTGTTAAATAGCATGTTCAATTTCATGAATGTTTAAAAGAATTAATTCTTGGGATTTGTTTTTTAAATTCAAATAAGGTTAGAGAGTTTTCTATTTAAGGGTGAGTAACTTTTCTTTAAATAACCAGAGTTTAATTTTAATCACAGATATTTGCATATACATTTGACATTTATAGCAATGGTTAAGCCCTAAACTTTGGTTTACTAGAGATAAGTTGGCGTGTCTAAAAGGCATAGTACACTCAGGGAAAAAGCTTCATGATATTTATGAAAAACTTCATAAATATGATGAATAACTTCATTGATTTTCGTCCAATGTTACACTTTATAAATATAAAGAAGCGGTTTAACATAGGGGAAAATTGATGACAGGCTTCATATTTAAGAAATGTTTCATAAATAAAATTAAGTTTCATAACTTTTTATAAAATGCTTTATAGATGTTGTTAAATATGAATGAATAATACAGAATGAAGCAAGTTCATAAATTTTATGAAAGTTTAATAATTTTGTATGAAAGTTTTATAAATGCTTATGAAATGTTTCATAATACAGGGTGTCTGGTAGCAGATTTATATTTTCAAACTTAAATAAAAAACGTAAAATTGACACAAAGTTTTATTAAGAGCATTGAACGATAGAATGGAAATGCGGATTTTATTTTTTAAAGAGTATGTCATCCAGATGTCTTCCGTCGAGTTGAACACTCTGTTCAAAACGGAGCCTTGTGTTCTGCGCCACACGCTGCAGTAAACTTGGTTCAATTGAGCTGATTTCTCGATGAATATTTTAATTTAAAGCCACAAGAGATTGGGGATTGTCATTATAAACCCTCTCTTTGAGGTAGCCCCATAAAAAAAAACCCATGGGATCCACTCGGTCCATCACGTATTCGCCGAATACCGAACTTTGAACAAAATTGTCGACGAGCAATTACGTAAGAATCATTACTTTTAAAAAATGTCTCCACAGCGAACGCGCGATGCTCACTCGACCACTGCGACATCGTGACTGACAAATCCGCACAATCGATAATTCCAACGGCGCCACCCTCCCTCCACACCGTTTATTTACTTTTTGAAATAATTGTATTTAAAAATATAAATTTGCCACCAGACACCCTGTAGTATGAAACGTTTCGTATTATATTGAAAAAAATTTTACTTAAAATTAAGAAAACATCAACCTACAATTAATTGATGTTTCAGAATTGCAAATAATTTCTGTTAGTTTTTAAATTTTTAAATTTTAAATAAAAATAATTTCAATAAAAAAAGCAAAAGTTTATGAAAATGTTTTTATGAAATGATGAAGGTCTATGAAATATTTGTCATTAATTTATATGAAACTTTTTATCATATTTATGAAAACTTCATAAATATGATGAATAATTGATGACAAACGATTATGAAATAATATCATTAATATAATGAAACTTTTTCCCTGAGTGTATATTGACTACAAATATTTAAAATTTTTTTAACAAGACTCAATTTTTTTTTATCAAAAGTCCACAAATTTTTAAAAAGAATAGTCGATGATTTGAAAACGTACGCTCAGGAAAAACAGTTTCATCATATTTTTAAAATAGTTTCATTAGACGAAAATCTATGAAAGGTTGTCATATTTACACACAGAGAAATAAAGTGCCAACCGAATTGAAAAGTGCATTTTAATGTCAACAACTTATTAATTCAATTAGTACAATGATATTTACTTTAGATTTCTAAATATTTGGGGTGTTGTAACTAAATTTCAGTTGAATTAGCCGAACTTTATTGTAAAAACTAATGTTTTGTTGTTCCAACCGACTGAAATTCGTAAAAACCTAATTTGAGTCGTAGTAACCGAATTTCAGTTGGCAAATAGCTAATATTTTCTCTGTGTGTATAAAGTTTTCGTAAATATGATAAAACTTTTCATAAATATTTAAGAAACATTTTTCTTAATTTTTTCATCATTTTATTGAAAAATTGTATCAATATTTTTTTATGAGATAGTTGACCATATCTCGAAAACCGTAAGAGATAGAGCAAAACGAACAAATGTTTTAGTCTAGCTAAGTACTAACACACTTCGGTATCAAAATTGAGCCAGATCCGGGTGGAATTCCGAAAAACTTTACATTACCAACATTTTTATGAAACAGTTATTACGATAAATATTTATGAAATAGTTTCATTAAACGAAAACAAGAATGGAGCAAAATTGATTATTAATAGGTTTTTTGTTAAAGTTCTGCCAATTATGGAGGCTCTAACTTTTCAAAACTTCGGGTTCTGATGAGATCTTTAGCCAGATCGAAATACTAGTATCAACCTAGCTAATATGTTTGATTTGCTTTATTTTTGTAAATATACGGAGGTTGAAAGCTCGTTATAAATTGAAAATAACATAAAAATAATCTCGATGTATATAAAAACAAAAAACTAATATAACTGTGAAAAATAATGAAGCTTTCATCATATTTATGAAGGTTTTCATTAATATGATGAAGATTTTTATTTGAGTTTACGGTATTTCAATGGAATCCTGTTTCTTTTTAAATTTTAATAATTTTTAAATTTTTCAACAAATTTAATATTCTGTTAATTTGATATTAAAGTACTATAATTATGATGAAATCAATTCTTTAAGGCCCTGATATTTTTAATTAAATGTTAAGGTAAATCTCGATTTATGCAATGAATGGGAACAAAATAAATTTATTTAATCTAAATGAATAAAATATTGCTTTATTTTGACCTTATGAAAACTGTACACTTTTGTTATATCGCGCAAAATCGGATATAACTAAAAGCAAGAGTGAATACGATATTAGGGAATTTTTTTTTGTAAAGGAATGTCTACAATTGTGGTCTGTTCCCTAAAGTGGACCTTTCGTTTTTTTTTATGTTGTATGTAAAAACTGTCGAATTTAATTTCCACTAACACTATTTTACAAAAGTGTCGACTTGTGTGAACCCCTTTTTCTTGGTTTTATTGTGTCTTTTCAAAAAAGCGCAATATAAAGTTAATTTTTTCGAAAGTAGGAAAGTGAATAACAAACAAGTTTTAAAGAATTGATCAAGTCGGATTTTTGTTAACGGTAAGAGTTTTATTCAAAATTTTAATGAAACTAATTGGTTCCATCAACAGATTTCATTAATAAAACAAAAATGTGAAATATTAAACTTTCATAATGTTCCCTAAAGTTGACCTATAATGTATTTTCTTGATTTGTTTCAGGTTTAGTAATTTTTAAAGGGTTTACGCATCAGTTTAACTATTCTTGTTTCTTTGGAAAATTTTTCAACATATTTCACAACAAAAATATCCTTTGTTTAAACAAAATTAAAATAAATTAAATACAAAGATTGGTCGTTTTACAACATTTTATATGCTTTCAGAGAGTTCTTTATATAGGTCCACTTTGGGGTAAATGTTCAATAACTTTTTAAATAAGTTGCCACAACAAATGATCTATAGCCGAAAAATGACCAATGAGTTGGTCTAAAAGCTGATGTATTTGGATTTGGAGTATTCCACGTAGTTTTTTTTATATATATCCCAAATACCAGATGTGGGTCCATATTAGGCTACATTCCCTTAGTTATACTTATTAGAATATTATTGGCATTTTTTAATAACGCCCCCTAAAATCCAAAAAATTTAATATTGACTTTTTGATTGATTAACAAAAAAAAACATCTACCCACAAAATTTTAAAGGTTTACTTTTAAAAAGGTTTACTTTTAATCAATAATTATCGAAATCCCGCTACTGCAATTTCAATATATTCATAACTCAAGAATTCGTGTAATGCGGATTTCTCCCTTTTATGTAATGATCAGAGAAGACAGAAAATTTCAAAATACAAAAACGAACTAATTTGTATTTGAAAAAAAAAAAGTTTAATGTTTTGAGAAAAAAGTCATTTCCACCGAAGAAGAAGCAAAAATGAGTAAAAATGCCAAAAGCAAAAGAAAAAGGCAATTATGGTAAGGATTTATAATGTTTTTTGTTTAACCAATTTAATTTTATTGTATTTTTTCGAATTAATTTAAATTTTTTCCAAAGTTTTTAAATAAGGTCGGTTTCGTTTTTATAACCCATGTAAGAAATTATACTTTGCAGCTCTATAAAATTTTAACTAATCAAGTTACCTTGAATTATTTTTTTTTTTTTTTTTTTTTTTTTTGGAAATTGGATAGTGGAAAGATGAAAGGTGGGGAAAGATGAAGGGCTTCAAACATGGCAACACTGTAATTGCGCGAGATGATAAGTTTTAGAACATTTGATGCTCACCACCTGATGGAGAGTTGTCGAACTTATTAAAGCATTTTGGTTCATAGCCCTGATTCATTATTTTACATCGGTGGGGTTAAGTGCTATGGGAACACCGAAGGTGGGAGCTGCGATACATATGAGGGATAGAAAACTCATACATATTATTTTTCTAAATTGATGTGGCCGTCACCGGGAATTGAACCCGGGACCATCTGTGTAACAATCCAACGCGCTAACCATTACACCACAGCGCCACAATTGGCAGAATGTCAGTTATTAAAACATTTATTTAAATTGAATCATAGCGATATTGAGTATTTTCTCAAGTCGTTGTTTCTCTCATAATTATAAGCCAGGTAAGTTTTTTTTTTGGTTTTTAAAAGAATCCACGATTTTTAGAGACTGTGTTTATTATCAGTATTTATTAGTAAAATTCCAAAAGGAACCGCCCTTTCTTATTTGGAAAAAGGACACATTTTGACTTTTACAACCCAAAAACTATTTAATTCCAAAATTTCGCGAATAATTCGCCGAAATCAAAGTGTAATCACCATTTTTTTATTATAAGGGAAATTAGGAAACAAAGAACAGAAATGAAAGAAAATCCAAGTCACATCGCGATGGATTTAAACGCTGCAAGTAATTCTACCATAAGCTGCAAATAACTTAGTGCCCTAATTTCTCTTCTGTGAGCAAATCAATAGCTTCTGTGAGCAAATCAATAAATGCATCCGAATATATAGTGTGAAGTAAAATGAACGTAGTTTCACGATTGTCGAAAAGAACAAAATCAAACGTATGGAATTCGCAGAGTTAAACATGTCAAGATGATATTTTCGGACGAGCAAAAATGGAATTTGGTTTGGACCTGAAATCCAGTTTAAAACTAGATTTCGATCATATGGTTGTGTATAAAAAGATGCACGAACTAGGTTTTGAAATCTAGTTTAAACTGAATTTCGAGGTAATGTAAATGTAGCTTAACATTATTTAAAAACTGCTTTTTTTTTATTGTTTCTTAAGCTTGATTCTAAAATTTACATACTAAGCTTTTGAATTTCAGGTGACGATATAGAATATACATAAATCATTGTTAATTAATTAGCAATTATTTATGCAATAATATTTAACTGATTTATTGTAAAAATTTCCAACTTTGTTAAAATATGTATTTTGCGGTTTCATTTGAAAATTTTTAAGAAAAAATATCTATAAATATTACCCAGCAAAAATTATGTCTCTTTTAAGTTGGCATTTTCATCGATGAATTTAAAATTAGCTTGTCATAGGAGGGAATCATTCCAAATATGATTCTTTGGAAGTTTTTCTGCATATACAACTTCTTGGAAGTTGTTTTGCAGCACACACAGAAAATAGTTTTGTAGTTTCAACCGATTTTTTGCCAACCGAATTTTTGTGGTTCCACGTACTATCACTATTATTAATTTTTAATACTATTGTAACAACCGACATTTATAAACAAATTTCGAATTTTTATTGTAACAATTGACTATTTTATGTTTATGGACCATAATATTCTATAAATAGATTCACATGCGTTCAACAAAATTTATTTTATTAATAAAAAAATGATATGCCTCGAACTGGGCTCGAAACGGCGATCTTCCGTTTGTCAGGCAAGTACTTTACCTCTAGCCTAAACCCAATTTAAATTTGTGTTTTCAAATTGCTACCTTGAATATTTTTTCTTTCAAGTTTAAATATGAATGTCTAAAAATAGATTTGTATGTACAACATAAATTGGGTTGCTAATTTTAATATTTTATTAGAGTTACCAAAACTATTAAAAAACTTTATATTATTTTAAAACTGGTAACGAAAACATATATTTTAGATAGAGTGATTGTTTTTTTTGCAGGCGAAACTAATATTCGATTTTAACTGCAAATATTTTATTCAAGGGATAAAATCTCCGAAAAGTGTTGGTTGTTGGTATTAAAGGCAATGTAGAAGATAATATTCTTTCAATATTGATAAGGAAAACCAATAGTGACTGATGTGACTGTGTTTTGGTTAATTTTATATATTTTCTGTTTACAATATAGTAGTTTAATTATTTGATGATGAATTTTAAGTACTTACAATTAAAACTATTGAATAATGATTAAATTTGTTGGTTATAATGGAATTCCAACCAATTCATTCTCGGTGTGCATTAATATAATGATTCCTTTCTATGACAAGCCAATGTTTAAATTCATCGATAAATTTGTTCGATTAGAAAGAATCATTACTTGGCAGAATAGTTTTTGCTGGGTTACTTTTGTGGTTTTCCTTGATCATTTTGAATCAATTGTAAATCCTTATGTTTATTTTTACAACAATTTATAATTAGTTTATATTAAGACTAAAGCAATTTGCTTAATTAAAATTAATTTGATTTGACATGGACGGGGGTATAATGTAATCTTATAATATAGTTAAATGAAAATATACTAGAGATGTCACGATTACTATTCGGCATATTGGGCATGTTTTTACTATTCGGGGCCGAATACCGAATAGTAGCAATATTCGTCTAAATTAATCGGTTAAAATAAAATATCTTAAAAAACTGTATTTTATCCAAAAAAAATATAGAAAATCAAGTTTGACACATAATAGTTTTCTTTGAAACGTCAAAGACGGCTTTTTGTATTGTCTTGAGATGATTTTTCAGCCTAAAAAATTTAATTTTGCACATTTCTGAAGTACAGTGTACTTTTATGCGAAATTTATATGAAAATGTATGAATATCTGGTATTCGGTTTAAACCGAATATTAGTTATTCGGTAAAGTGAAGAATACACTATACGTTACATCTCTAAAATATACGGTTTTAAATACATTAATCGGAAAAAAACTTAGCCTCCTATTTTGTGAATCACCGTTATCCATAAATTATAAGGGGTGATTTTTTAGCAACTTTCTTTTTGCAACACTGTTTTTGGCAGCTCAGCTGTTTTCGTGTAACATGTTCCTGTTAAACATGTTCAGTTTGGACTATAATTAAACCATGAATCGACTTACGAACGAACAACGCTTGCAGATTATTGAAATTTTATTGTCAAAATGCATGCTCGGTTAAGAAAGTGCATCGTCCAATTTTCGGTTAAGAAAGTGCATCTTCCAATTTATGGTAAGTTTGGGCGACCTTCTGAGGCGGCTATTCGGAATATTGTGACTAAATTTCGCACCAAATTTACATTATTGAACATTAAAACAGCAACACGCATACGTAGAGTGCGGACAAATTAAAATATCGCAGCTGTATCCGCCAGTGTTGTTGATGACCGTGAATTATCCATTTGGCGCCGTTCGCAGCAATTGGGCCCCTGTTTCTTCACTACGTGTAAAATTTTGCGGAAGGATTTGGGTGTAAAACCTTTTAAAATACAGCTGGTGCACGAATTGAAGCCACGACCTACCACAACGGCTAGCTTTTGGTGAATGGGCGCTGGCAAAGTTGGATGAAGATCCACTTTTTTTTCGGAAAATTGTGTTCGGCGAAGAAACTCATTTCTGGTTGAATGGCAAAATTGAATGGTTGAACAGGCAAAATTGCCGTATTTGGTGTGAAGAGCAGACAGAAGCATTGCAAGAACTGGCCAATGTGACCAAGAATATTTGAACAAGAGGATTAGCCATTGTCAAATTTGGTTTCGCTAAACAAAAAATTCAAGATTAGAAGTTGATGTTGCCACTTGTTCGGTTGTGGTTTTTGCGGGTGGTTGCGGTGGTTGAGGTGAGCGAATATTGTTGGATGAGGCAAGAATATTAGAATTTTAGCAATTGATTGATTCTGATTGGTTGAGAGATTGTATAATAGACTCTCAAGTCAATTATTGTTGATTGATTGTATATTTTTAATTATTGGCACAGCAGTTGCGTTCTTGCTTCGGCGAGGATAGTACATTTAATGATTTTGTGCGGATGCGCGTGTTTTTTTTTTTT